>JACBKR010000581.1:0-69247 GCA_014218235.1 Colocasia esculenta
AAATATAAAATAAATATATGTTTAAGTGAAATTCATATTTTACAAAGGAATTGATGTGAGAGCAAATCCTTATGAGAGTTACAAAGGAATCCATGTGAGAGTTACAAAGGAATCCTTATGAGAATCTGCGTAAGTTACAAGGAATCCTTATGAGAAGTCTGTGTAAGTTATAAATGAATCCTTATGAGAATTCTGTGTGAGTTACAAAGAAATCGTTATGAGAGTTACAAAGGAATCGTTATGAGAATTATAAAGGAATCGTTATGAGAGTTACAAAGGAATCGTTATGAGAGTGAATCCTTATGAGAGCGAATCCTTATGAGAGTTACAAAAGAATCGTTATGAGAATTACAAGGAATCGTTATGAGAGTGAACCCTTATGGAGCGAATCCTTATGAGAGTTACAAAGGAATCGTTATGAGTTACAAAGGAGTCTGTGTGAGTACAAAGGAATCGTTATGAGTTACAAAGGAGTCTGTGTGAGTACAAAGGAATCGTTATGAGTTACAAAGGAGTCTGTGTGAGTATAAAGGAATCCTTATGAGTGTCACTTATCAAATCGTTATGGGACCAAATCGATGTGGCACTTTGAACTGAAATCCATATATATATTAAATGGAATCCATTTATCTGTTTAGTGCAAATCATTACAGAATAATGTCATAAAATTATATTTATTAGAAAATCATGATATTTAATTTATTATTAGAAATAATGGTATTAAATATATTAATATTCAATTAATCATGTAAATTTATATTTATTAAGAAAAACATGATATTAAATATTTTTATAATAATTAATTAAACATAAATTTTATTATCACCAAAATAAAAGGGTAAAATATAGGAGTGGTTCAACAAAGGACTATCTTTCCAATCCGCCTGTCCTGAGGCCGCCTATGCCAGGAAGCCTCTCATCCTCTATATCTCTGTTTTAGAAGACTCCGTAGGAGCTGTTCTTGCCCAAGTTGACGACGAAGGCAAAGAAAGGGCGGCCTACTACCTGTCCAAGCTTCTTAATCCTTGTGAGCAGAGATATAATTCCATGGAGAAAACCTGTGCCGCACTTGTATGGGTAGTGCAAAATTGAAGCACTATTGCCTCGCCCATACAGTGTACCTTATTGCTCGCATGAACCCCATCAAATTCTTGCTCCAAAAACCTGTCCTAACTGACAGATTAGCACGTTGGCAAAGTTTCCTTTCCCAATTTGAGATCACCTACATCCAACAGAAGGCAATCAAAGACTATGCCATAGCCGAGCATCTCGCTCATCACCCATTGCCTCGAATTGATCTCGTTTGTTCAGACCTCCCGGATGAAGAATTGATGTCCATCGATCATGACGATCGTATGTACACATTGTATTTCGACGGGGCCCTGAATTCTTTTGGAACAGGCATCGGGGTGGCCCTGTTGTCTCCAGGGTGTCACCATATCGCGAGTTCATAAGCTAAACTTCCCTGCTACCAACAATATCGCCGAATATGAGGCTTTATTAGCTGGTCTGGAACTCGCGCGCTATTATGATGTGACACACCTCCGGATTGTAGGTGATAGCCAATTGGTCCTCCGCCAAGTGCTCACCAAATACCGCACTACTGATCCCAAGCTCAAGCCATACCAAGAACACGCTTCGGCCTACGCCAAGCTATTCACCAAGCTTGTCTTTGTTCATGTTCCTCGTCACCAGAACCTCCTGGCTGACGCCCTTGCCACCGTGGGCGCAACCTTGCACATGGTCTATCCCCCGTGATTTTTCCGGCATTCAAATCGAACGCCGAAAAATTCCCTTCTACTTGGATCCGATGTTCCTCTGGGTTAAGGATAAGGAGCTGGTAAATGCCGAGAGGAGGAGCAAAGAAGAATCATGTTAGTAGAGCTGGAAGAAGAATTGGAGATGAAGAAAAACCGTGTATTTTGAGATATCTGAATATTGCAAGGATCAATCCTACCCTGTGGAAGCCACCCCTGAAGAGAGGAAGACCATCAGGAGGATATCTCAGAAGTACACGGTGATTGGTAATACGCTCTACCGAAGAAGCTTCTTCGGCATTTTGCTCTGCTGTTTAGATGAAGTTGAGGCTCCGAAGGTTGTTAAGGAGGCCCATTCGGGTGTTTGTGGAGGTCATGTAAGTAGCCAAATGCTTGCTAAGAAGATCCTTAGGCAAGGCTTTTACTGGCCTACTCTAGAGGAGGATTGTTCTTTCTTTGTCCGCCGGTGTGTCAAATGTCAATTGCACGCCGACAAAATTCATGCTCCATCCTCTTCACTCCACCCTGTATCTTGACCCTGGCCTTTCGCTATGTGGGCTTTCGATATCATCGGACCCCTTGGTGATCCTAATCCCAGAACAAAACAAATCTTTTATTCTTATAGCGACGGAATACTTCACCAAGTGGGCGGAAGTCGAAGCATACGCAGAAATCAAGGCAACAACCATCTGCCGCTTCATCATGAGGAACATCATCACCAGGTTTGGTATACCAGAGGCGATGATCACTGACAACGGTCCGCAATTCATCTCTTAAGAACTCCGTGACCTCTGCAACATGTATAAAATGCATTGCACCATTCTTCACCTTATTATCCGCAAGGCAATGGCCAGGCAGATGCCACAAATAAAACTCTCATCAAAATCATCAAGAAGACATGTGAGGTTAATAAGTTCTCAGATTGGCCAGAGAAACTCGTAGAAGCTTTATGGGCTTACCGCGCTTCAATCCATACTCCTACAGGGCAGACGCCGTTTGCTCTTACTTACGGAATGGAGGCAGTAGTACCATATGAGATTCTAATTCCTTCACTAAGAGTTCAACTTGACAAGGATTTACTAATTGATCAACGACGGGAGTCGCTCCTTGAACAATTGGAACTCTTAGTTGAAAAGCATTTAGTGGCCGTTGAGCACACGAGAGCATACCAAAACAAACTCACACGTTTTTACCAGAAGAGAGTTATTGAGAGAAGATTCAAAGTCGGTGACACAGTCGTTAGAAAAATCTTTGTAAAACCTGGTGGTCCTAGATCCAAGCTCCAACCCAACTGGGAAGGACCCTTTATTATAAGCCAAGCTTATTCAGGCAATGCCTATAAGCTAATTAATGCAGAGGGGGAGGAACTCTCCCACTCTTGGAATGGGTTACATCTAAAAAAATACTACCCTTAATTCACTACCTGAAAAAGGAAAATTTGCATGGTATTTTGAACCCTTAAGCTTGCAAAGGGTCATTTTTAAACTCTATTTACTGACTTCTTTAAGATTGTTTAATCCAAGGAACGACTCGCACCCCCTGACACGCCTTCCTGAGGTGCAAAATCCAAAGAAGGTCAATGTCGAGCCTATACCCCAAGGCAGTATCCGCCTTTCTCTTCTATTCGGTCTGCCGGTAGGAAAGAAGACCAGTGGGATTGACCTCTTGAAGTCTGTTTAAAAACTCGAGAAGGTAATCAATCAAGGCAAAGGGGAAGAAAGAGGATCAATGGAAAAATCCAAATCCTCACGAAAAAGCCAAAGGCCAAATCCGATTGAAAGCATGTCAAGAGTGGCAAAGTCGCCGCGGAGATCCAAAAGGACCCGTCGTATGCATGCTCAAACCCCAAAATTGCCAAGTAAAACTCGAACCTTTCTCTGAGTATAAAAACAATCAATTGAGTGTCTCCCCGGTTGCCCAGACTACTGGCAGACTTCCTAATGAATCTTCCTTCCTCCTCGGGACATTGCCTTGGCACCTAGGCAAGGCAGCGACCAACTAAGGAGGATGTTGCCAAAGGTCGCCTCAGGTCAATACATTTTAAGAATGACATTCAATGAATTAAAAATTCAAATGCCATGCTTGCCAAAAAAAATTGTACATCTCATCCAAAATCACAAAAAAATCAAATATTCCAAAACCAACAAAAAATCAAATATTCCAAAACCAACAAAAAAATCAAATATTCCAAACCAACAAAAAATCAAATATTCCAAAACCAACAAAAAATCAAATATTTCCAAAAGAAAACAAAAAAATCAAATATTCCCAAAACCCAAACGAATCAGATATCCTTTTAAAAATCCAAAAATAAGTTTTTAATTATTGTATATCCTCAAAATTGCACATTTTGTACGCATTCACGCATCTTCGTCTTTATCTTTACTTTATGCACATGTCCTTAAATTTATTTACTATTTTATCGCATTTTTTTATTAGGGCTCAGCTCCTTGATAAGCCACGAAGTCAAGTAAGTACCCACAAGCAAGGGGCTGAGCCGGAACGGACATTTAACTTGTTTGTTCCTATCTACCACAGGTGTACAGGTGAAGAAAGCTGAAAAGGGACAACTGTCTGTATATATATATATATACATATATCTGGCTAACAGGGAGCCGGCCCATGTACATATCATAATGGTGCCACACTAGGCACGGTACAGGTAAAAGAAAGAAAGTACAAGTGTCAAGGCGGGGTGGTCTGGCTCTCGTCACCCCCCTCTGCAGGTGTAGCTGGCTCCCGCCGACTGCTCTCGGCCTCGCCCAGGTCAGCAGCTGTGGTAGGCGGAGGAGGTGGCCCCATCGGTACTCGGGACCCTGTCGACCTCTGTGCGCCTGTTGCATCCTGAACGTTCCTCTCGTGTTGAGAGGAGACGCCAGGACGCTCTCGGAGTAAGCACTGGCGCGTCCCTGCTCCCTGGCTCGCTCCCTCCCGCGGCGGTAGCGCTCCTCGGACGCCTTCAGCAGGCGTTCCGCTGCCAGCTGCCTAGCCCTCGCCTCCACGGCCTGCTGAGTAAGCCGCTCCCGCTCACGCTCCCACTGGCTCTACTGATGCTCGAGGTCACGCCGCTCCAGCGCCAGTAACGCCCGTAACTCGGCCACGTCACGGGGAAGCTCCGTCGGTGTCGGCTGAGACCCCTGCTCAGTCAGCTCCGCAACAGCCAGGGTTCCGCAGGCTAGGGCGCTCTCTAGCTCCTCAGACTGCACAACAAGAAACAAAGAACAAGTAAGTACACCAAGAAGCAATTTAATTGAATTCACTAAAATTTAAATGCTTACCCGTATAGCGAGGTCGCGCTCGCCCGCTCGGCACGCGCCACTGCCGCCGCCCAGCTGCTCCTAGAGGGAGCTCACCTCCGTCGCCACTGCCGGGCCCCTGCTCGAAGAAGCACCTCCCGTCTCGGCCAGGACGGCCGCGCCCTGGGCTGCGCGCTGCAAGCCAACAAAGAGGAAACTATGTCAGTACAATGGTTCATGATGTTTACTATATTGCAGGATACACGAACATCCTCGACAGCCTCCACATTAGTAACGTATATTGCATTTACTATACGGTATACTTATTAGAGTCTGTCAAGGACCTTGAGGCTTTAATGAATCTGGAGTTTGAGTTCCCCTTCACTGCCGAAAAACGAGGATAATTCCAGAGGATTCTTGCTTCTAAGGATAGCCCGTTGGCCGAAGATGGGGGATGACGGTTCCCATGGTACCTGGGGGACGATAGTTCCCAATTTTGAATAAAAGGATGAACGACAGTTCCTGCAAGGAGGGGCGACAGTTCCCATGGGTATCCTGACCCCTTTCCGGCACAACAATATTATCCTTGATTATCTTATATTTTGTTTTGTTTTATGAGTCTTTTCTTTTAGCCCAGCATGCATTTACGTAGGTTTACAGGAAGATTGTTGGAAAGCCTTAGATGCGAATAGGAATTTTAGAGAAATCATTTGAAAATCTTATTAAAGATAATCACTTGGTCCGTCAATGCTAAAGCAACCCGATAATTCCACTCTGAGTCCAGTACTCAGTTTATTATAAAGTTGTTTGAAGATGTTCTTTTAGGAGAGAAACTCATCCATCCTGGATCTTTTCCTTTACTTTACTTTCGATCCACCTACGGCCATGGCAGCCCCATACGCAGGTGAAACCTAATGGATTACGTCCTTAGGTACTTCCCGACGACGGAAGTTGATCTCGCATTTGTCTTTACTTTGTAGTTTAGTTATCTACGATGGTACAGTTTCCTCTCCAGAAGAGTTTTCGAAGAACAGCGTTATTTTAAATTGACGAACAGCTCCAGTCCGTGCCTTAAAAGGGCGTGTCTCATTACACCTTGGCGCTTACTTTTCAGTTGTTTTGCTTTCGCTTTACTCCTTACAAAGCAAACGCCAAGGCGAGGCATCTGTAGACACGCCAATTTTACCCAAATTGGACAAAATCTCGAGTTGCATTGTAACGCCTCAATGTGATTGTCTTTAATTACCTTTTTAGGTGATTTCCCCGAATTTCCTATTTTACTTTGAGACTTTTTAGAATTTTCCTATCTTTTAAAAACTTTTTAGGACCTTTTAGATAAGTCTACAAAAGTCTAGAAAAACCCAAAAAGAATCAGCACACTGTTTGAAATCGTGACCAGACCGGCGGACGCATATTAAATGCCATAAGCGCGACGCCCTGAGGCGACGCAATTCAGCTACCGCCTTACAGGACGCAACGCTTAACCGACGTTAAAGATGTCCATGACGACCGCCGTGGTTAAAAAGTCAACAGTTTCAGGCTGTGCCAGAGCGCGCACGTTCTGACACATGTGGCAGGCTCTGAAACGCGTCGTGGTTGTACGGCGCAATTCTTAACCGGCCTACGCGAACCATGCCCCTGCCAGGTGTCAGAACGTTGTCAGTACGGTGTCAGACTCTGAATCGCGCCCAGACAGTACGCCGCGATTAGAATCACTAGTTACAGCGTTACAAATGTTCAGGCGGTTGTTAATTGCGACCAGTATGATGGACGCGTTTTATGGACGCAAATGAGGTCATGGTTGTCAAATCGATTTGACCTTCCGAAATGCGACGACTATGGTCGACGCGATTCTTGAGATCGCTGCGTGCCGTAATCATCATATTTTGGCAAGTTGATGGGACATCTGGCCGACCTAATGAATCGCGACGTTTCCTGTGGCCGCAATTTTACTTGAAAAACGTCAGCTGGTTTGGACGCGATTTAAAACAGTGAGTCTATATACAAACCCCCTGCGCAACAGTGAAGAGAGAGACCTTATCCCCCCCAGAGCGGCGAAGCCCTACCCGTCTAACGCGTCGCCCACTTGCCGTTCCGTTCCACGTCCACCGGAGGTTCCAGTGGGACGATCCTGCTGCCGAGAAGCTGCCGTTCCGGAGTCGGAGGACGATCCACGCCGTCCGCTCCACGACTAGGTGCCGCCATCCCCCACACTATTTCCGGGCTCTAACAGCCTTTCTCTCCCCCTGTCCGGGTCACCAGACAACACACGCACACACGTGCATGTTTCCCTCCCTGTCTAGTTAGGGGTTTTTCATTTTTGTAGTTAGAAGGTGCGTCCGCACCGTTTTATGTCTTGTCCACTGTCTTCCGTTGTATTTTTCATTTACTACACGTCCGCCTAATCCGTTTCCATTTCTGTCCTCTTCAGGTACATCGGGCTAAATCTCCTTCGCCGGCCGGTCGGTGGAAGGAGGAGGAAGGACCCACCGCACACACATCCCACTACTTTCCACAGACCAAAAAGGTACACATCCCCTTTTAGACCCGTCCCTACTTTTGGTACTTTCTAGTAAAGTGTCTGGCGATCGCGGCTTTTCTTTACCTTCCGTCCATTTTTATTCCCCGTGTGGACGCCGTTTATTCTCTCGCTATCCACCCTTTCTCCAACCCCCAAAAAGGGAGAGGAGGGACATTCGGAAAATAACCGCATCTACAGCGGGTAGTGAGTTCTTCTCGGACCTAAAGGACGCCTCTGCTGAGAGCCATGAGGAGGTGACACCTGGTTGTATTGGCGTGGTTGTTGCCCCTGTGGAGGATTGGTGGGGTTCTGACCCTGGGCAGTATATGGTTGGCGGTTTTGGTTCTGGCAGGCAGGGTTGAACGCGCTCACTTGCTCGTTCACTTGGACTCCTTCAGTGACTGGCCCCTGAGGTTTTCTCTGGAACCGGGACTTCTGGGGTTCGAACATAGAATGGATGGGAGAATCTTTGAGCTGAGTCTAGATAACCGACCCGGCTATAGAGTTGATGCATGGTGGTGATGTCATTCATTGCCAGGATGTTTCTATAGGCAGGCGTTGCATTGGGAATGATGATTTTCACCTTCTCTCCCTCTGAAGGTACCCCGGAACTCGCGTGGCCATTTGTCTCCACCTATCGGCATATGCGGTGAAGTCCTCATCTGACTTCATCTTTTCGGCCATGAGATCTGTGAGAGAGTATTCAGGCCCAACCCTATCTTGGAACTGTTCGAGGAATTTGGCCTTCACAATAGCGAAGTCTTCTGCATCCTCAGGTAGCAGGGAGTAGAACCAGTATAAGACATGCCCGTCCAGCGACCGGCGGAACAGATAGGCCATTAGGCGACGATCATGCTGGTAGGGGGCGGACTCATAGATGAGTCTTTGATATGGATGTATGGATTGCCTGAGCCATTGTATTTGCGGTACTTTGGCAGCTCGGATGGAGAAGGGACCCATAGGCCATTGAAATTAGGCATGTGCACGTCGTGGTGCTGCCTAGGGTCGACTTGCTTTCGGAGCTCTTGCAGCTCCTTCTTGATGGACGCCCACTCGGACATCATGTCCGGGCGGCGGATGGCTGAGCGTACATGGAAGAGGCACGGGAGGTTGGCCTGGCGTGTGGCTCAGGGTGATGAGGGGAGTAGCAGGGCTGGTATGGTGGAGACCGGGGCCTCGACTTATGGGATGGTAATGATCAGACTCGAATGGCGTGAATCGGATGGCCCGCGGCCGAATAGGAGTGTTGTCGGCTTGTCCCATGACAACATGGGGGCTGGATGTAGCTGCTACGGGCGTGATGTGCCCGCTCTAGGTGACGGTGAAGAAGCGGCCTTTCCTTTGAGGGCCGTCATGAGGGTTTGGATCTGGGACTAATCAAGCTGGGAATTAAGTGCAGGAGTTGCATGGCTTGATCGTCTGACTGGGGGGGTGGATGGTTTGAGATGGGCCACCATCGTCGGGATGGTGGTTCTCGGTAGCGCGGACTGTGGCGACCCAAGGGCGGGCCGACTCCCCAAAGAGATCATGAGGAAGGGAGTCCTCGTAGTCTGGGAGGTGTAGAAGGCAGGGTCTTGATTCTCATCGTAGATCGGGTTCAGATATGACTCCATATTTGGCAGGTGGGTATGCCAAAACAAGGAAAGCCTGCCCAGACTTGAAAGACTAACCTAACCTAGACAAACACCTAGTTTCCTAAACAGACAATCCTATGCAAACAAAAAGGAAAGAGAAAATGTCTCACCCAAAATAAGCAGTTGGCAATGATGATGGTTTCTTTTACTTGATTCAAGTTTGCTTTTTAATGGATTGATTTTTTAGTAAGCTCTCTCCAAATAAGGAAAGTTCATAATGGGAGAAGGCTTCCAATCTTCGGTGTGACTAGGATTTCTCAACCTTGCCAAAAAAAGAATAGGACTGACAACTAGGTGGCGACGGTACAACCAGCCCGCGACCGTGTGGGAATCCACGGTCAGCGGGACTTACGGAGGCCCTCAAGCGAGTGCTCTTGTCCGACACAAGAAGTATGTGGCCGAGAGAGCGGGCGTCACTGAGGAGGACAACCTATCCTATACTACGAATATGAAACGTGCATGCAGATCCTATGTGCACCGGAGTGCATGCAAAATTCTAGCCTAAGTACTAACAAAGCAGGAATTAAACTGAACTACTCTCAGAAGCAGAAGGCGACAGATACACTGTCGCGACAAGATTGCGACAGGCAGCCAGTCGCGTTCCTCTTCCTAGGGGACAAAGAGCAGAAAAGACCTAATTACGCACGAAAATCAAAGCAAACTTATGACAAACAGGACTGACTCTCAAAGCATGGAACAGGCATGATGTGACATGGAGCATGGATGGAGTAAGTAGAATGGACCCAAATTTTAAAAGAAACCAGAAATAGGAATACTGACCTGATCACGACAACCTCCGTGTTGCTACCTTGATCGCGACAGCAGCCACGCCACGTTCTTCACAGACACACAGGGATTTGGCAATAACGAAACGGGTGTACGGGCAGAGATCGCACCTGGTCCCGACGTGCTTCCCGTCGCCTCCTTTATCGCGACACTTCGACCGTCGCTTTCTTTTACAGAACCACAGAACGCAGAGAAGGAATGGGAAAGGGTACTGTGTACTGACCTGATCGCGACTCTCCACTCGTCGCTACATTGATCGTGACTCCTTGGTTGTCGCCTCCTCACCCAGAACAGCAGAACTAAAGAAAACTCAAAGAAAAGTGGACAAAAGAAGAAACGAAACGAACACCACACACCAAAACGAAGAGGAAAGGCAGGACATACAAGAAAAAAACATGATGGGCACTAGTGGTCCCACCGTGATCGCCAAAAGCTGTAATCACAGGATTGTGCTCCCCTTTGAAAAATTATGTGAATGGAAGATATAGGAAAGGACCGTGATCGCCACCAAGTAGTCGCCCTAGATGTATGATTGAAAGGACGGCTGACTACGTTGGAAAAATAAAAGAAGGAAGAAGGCGTACCTGTGAACGTGACAGAAGGGGCGTCGCAATGCTTGTACCTGAATACGACCGGCGTACGGTCGCCTTCTGGGTCGCGACAACGTGGTCGTCGCCTTCTTCTTCTGTGGATGGAGATTGGGGTTCTGATCTTCCTGCTCCTCAACCGCCGAGGGGAAGAGCCTCACGCCTCTCTAGTCTTTAGGTACCTGCCAAGTTCATGAAAACAAAGAGAAACCCATTAGAAATTCGTGCATGTAGTATCTATTCCATGAAACACATGTAAACATGCACTAAACAGGAGGGAACTCACGTGATTGGGGTTTTTACCCCTGTGGGTGTTAAAGATGGGTGTGTAGTGTGTGTTCTAATGTTAATCTACGAAAAGAAAAGATCTATACATGTATGAATGAAGAGAAATAATGAAGAGAAAGGGATAGAGAAACTGTAGCCGGTGGGAAAATGCCCTGGAGGGCTCTTCTTGGTCGTCTGGAGGGAAAACTCTCTTCTTCGGAGTTAGAACTCTCGGGGAGAGGAAGAAGCAGACTCCGGCCTTGCCAAAAAGACGGAGTATTGAGGTAGTTATAGGTGATTATTCCTGGAAGGGCTGTGAGAGGAATAACGGGCAAGAGTCCGGGTTTGGGTAGGTATGGCTGTGCGTGGGCGATTGGAACTCAGAAAGGAGGCTTTAAGGAAGGTCTCCACGAGTTTTGGTAGGATTTGGACGTGATTTGGACGATCAAAAGAGGGAATATCCATGTATGGCATGTGTCCATGTTAGGCTCAGAAAGGATCTTCTGCATGAGGTCCAGAACGCGATGGCCTTATGGTCGCTATCAGGGTGGCGACACCTCGATACGTCGCCTTCCTTATAAGGAAGGTGACTTTAAGTTATTTCTGGCGATTTTTCAGAGAATTAAAATGTCCATTTATGAACGCGACATATCGAGGTGTCGACTTCTTGAAAGCGACATGAGGTTCGCCTTCTCTGCCTTTTTAGTATGTGGCCATGCAAATTGTCCGATCTCCATGTACAGGCATCAGAATGACGTACGGTTTGAAACGCCAGACTCTTGACTCAGAGAGCTACAAGATGATGATGAAGAGGATTGATTTTGACTAGGAAGACACCCCACCAGGGCGATAAAAAGGATGTCATGATCGGAGAAAGCTAGCTTGACGATGATGAGCCAACATGGGGCATCAATGATATGACAAGAAATTTGCTTGACTTATGGGTCAGAAATGGGTGTCTACAATGTGGTGCTCTCCTAACGCTTCATCTCGGCGACGCCTTTCACCCGTAGGATCGACGCGACTTTACAAGCCTATAAATAGCGCCTGCTGTTCAACGAGGGAGGCTTTCGTGCGCAATTCTCAGCGTCCAGCCGCCTGCGTTCTTCCGAGGTGCAAGGGAGGGTTGGATTACTCGGGCCGAGTCCTCGGTTGCTCACCTTTTCTTCAGTCTTCTTCTTTGCAGAGGTAAGCCATGGGCTCACCCTCTGCAACTCCTTCCTCTTCTGCCACCGAATCCGCGGGGTACTCTCCTTCTGAGGTACCTCTCATCAACTTCCTTCTCCTCCTTCGGCCCCCGCTCCTGCGGGGTCTGACGATGCCCCCGAATCTAGTGATTCGAAGGTTTTCGTTCCATCGATAAGCCACGGGGAGTATGTGCCGAAAGTCTCTCTAGCTCCGCCGTCTAGGTGCGTCGGGCGGCCGACTCTATAGCAGATGCTGCTACGGAAATCGCCCAATCGACGCTTGAGTGGATACTCGAGCACCCGGCCTTCGTTTTCCCGAGGACTTCGCCGTTTATCCGAGTGATGCGCTCCGCACCCATTACTCAATGGAGAACGGATTTTGTTTGTACTCGGAAGCCATCCATGCGGGCTTTCGATTTCCACTCCATTCCTTCACTGTCAACCTTCTTTGGTGTAGGGGTTGCCCCTTCGCAACTGACCCCCAATTCTTGGAGGTTGGTCGTAGGGTTTTTGGCCGCTTGTGCCTCGGCGAAAGTCGAGCCGAACATTCGCCTCTTCTTTTACTGCTTCTCCCTCAAGGCCCTAGGTATTGGCTATTCTTCTCGGCCCGCTCGGTCGGCAATTCCTTAGTCGCTTCCCGTCCTCCATCCACGGGTGGAAAAGGTCATCTGCTTCATTCATTTTTCGGAGGGGTGGAACTTCCCGACTACTTGGGCAGCAGTTAATCCCAGCGATGCGGCTTTCCGATCCTCGACCGACATGAGCAAGGCCGAGCTGTCGGATTTCGAGTCATTGCGGAGGGTTAAGTTGCCCGAACTGATGAATCCCTCGGCCGAACTGTACGCCTTGATCCGAGAGGATGACCGAGGTCCGATGCCATTTCATGTCCTTGCATTCTATCGCCCTTTACTTGATTCGGAGAGTATTGACGTTCGGTTCCCTCCTTTGCAGAAATGGCCGGGCTGAGTACCGCACGAGAGCAGGGGACCTCGGCGTCGGGGCCCAGGAGACCGAGGACTACGCGGCGCTCGCCGCTCAGTGGTTCGCCGCCGGGGGCGGCCGCCGTAAGAAGAAGATGGCCCGGGAGAAGAGGCCGATGGAGGAGGCCGATGTACAGATCGTGGAGCCTCCCTCTTTTGCCGCCCTGGCCACTGCCCATGTAACGGCGCCGACCTCCGCGGTGACGTCGGAGAGGCCGACCAAATGGGCTCGTTGGCCGAGACGACACCGGTTGAGGGCGGCCCTTAAGCCTTGTCCACGCTCTAGCAGTCGAGCTGTCCCTTCGGGAATGGGGTCGGAGGTCGATACCGGCCGGCTTGGCCTCCCGGGTCTCGTCGGCGAAGACTTCCGACTTCATCGACGACGTGTTCCAGGGCTGCAGCTCTGCCTGAGTTCCTTCGCGAGTATCGTCCACCGAGCGGACCATACTCTAGAGGCGACCAAGGGCCAACTGCGAGTGGCCGAGGAGACGCTGGCTACTTTGAAGGCCAAGAACGCCGAGCTGGAGGCTTCGATTGCTGCCGAACTCCACCGCTCCGATAAGGCCAACGAGCGGGCTGCCCAACTCACTCGCAGAATTGACAAGCTCAAGACTACGCTGACGGAGGAGCAGGCCGCGCTGAAGGCTGAGAAGGCTGCTTGGGAGGCCGAGGAGAAGGCCCACGAGCAGACGAGGGCCCGAGCTCATTGCCGAAGAGCGCCGACAGGCCGTGGCGGACTATAAGAAGTCCGACGTCCATATTGACCAGATAACCGGCCTTTTCAATGACGGTTACAAACACTGGCTGGAGGCGCTGGCGAAGGCCTACCCCGAGCTGGACTTAACTTCGGTGCGTGCCCCGCCCGACGATTCCGACGAGGAAGACGAGGAGGCTGAGGTCGGGGCTGCCGCGGGGACTGAAGCTCCCGCTCCCAATTCTGAGGATTCTTCGGCCAAGGCCCCTGCCGACGCTTAGTCGGGGAGCTTTTGTAAGGTCTCTTGTCATCCCCTTGGTCCTTTTGTAATGACATGGTCGAGCCGAACTATTTGTCTTTTTGTTGCCCGTTTTCCTTCTCTACTGATTATGGATATCCTTCTGCCTCGGGTCGTCCGACTGCCGAAATGACTTCGCTAGAATAGTTGAGCGCCGAAGCGACCTCGTTATTTTGTAGATTATCGAAACGACCTCGTTACTTTGTAGAGTGCCGAAGCGACCTCGTTAACTCGTAGAGTGCCGAAGCGACCTCATTATTTGTAGAGTGCTGAAACGACCTCGTTAACTCGTAGAGTGCCGAAGCGACCTCATTTTTTCGTAGATTGACCAAACGACCTCTTTACTTCGTAGAGTGCCGAAGCGACCTCGTTAACTCGTAGAGTGCCGAAGCGACCTCGTTATTTCGTAGAGTGCCGAAGCGACCTCATTAACTCGTAGAGTGCCGAAGCGACCTCGTTATTTCGTAGAGTGTAAAGCGACCTCGTTAACTCGTAGAGTGCCGAGCGACCTCGTTTTTTCGTAGAGTGCCGAAGCGACCTCGTTACTTACTCGTAAGTGCCGAAGCGACCTCGTTAACTCGTAGAGTGCCGAAGCGATCTCGTTATTTCGTAGAGTGCCGAAGCGACCTCATTAACTCGTAGAGTGCCGAAGCGACCTCGTTTTTTCGTAGAGTGCCGAAATGACCTCGTTATCTCATAGTGTGCCGAAGCAGCCTTACAATTCAAAAGTAATAACGTCGGAGGTGTTCGGCATTCCATGTCCTCGGAACAGCCGAGCCATCCAACCCTTCGAGTCGATAGGCCCCCTGACCGAGGTCCTCGACTACCCGATACGGGCCTTCCCAGTGGCGGACAACTTTCCTACCGCCGATTTGGGATCCGAGATGGTGAGTTTCCGGAGGACGAGACTCCCCACGTCGAAGTGCCACGGCCTGACCCTCGTGTTGAACTTCCGCTTCATCCGGCACTGATAGACTTCGATCCTGGACGCCACCCTGTCACAACGCTCCTCGACGAGGTCCAACTCGGCACGCAGCGACCGACTGTTCACCTCTTGGTCGAAGCCCCGAACTCTTTCTGAAGGCACCAGCAGCTCTACTGGGGTGACCGCCTCCACGCCAAGGCGAGAGCGAAGGGAGACTCCTGAGTGGCTTCTCGGGGTGTTGCTCGGTACGCCCATAACACGTGGGGTAGATCCTCCACCCACCGACCTCGGTGTTCGGTGAGCCGTCTTTTTAGTCCTTCGAGCAGTGTCTGATTGGTTACCTTGGCTTGACCATTTGACTGAGGATGGGCAACCGAAGTGAATCGGTGATTGATGCCGAGCTCTTCGCAGTGGCGGTGAAACCGAGCGTTGTCGAACTGTTTGCGATTGTCTGTGATGATCGCCCGGGGCAGACCGAACCTGCAGATAAGATTCTTCCATACGAACCCCCAAGCGTTGGTGTCGGTTATTTTCGCCAGCGGCTTGGCCTCCACCCACTTGGTGAAGTAGTCGACTCCGACAATAAAAACTTCCTTTGCCCCGACGCCGGTGGGAATGGACCGAGGATGTCCATTCCCCACTGAGCGAAGGGCCAGGGGGCCTTGAGTGGAGTGAGGTTCCAAGGAGGCTACCGATCTACCTTGCTGAAAAGCTGGCATTGCTGGCATTTTCGAACATAGTCCTCGGCGTCGCTGAGCATGGTTGGCCACCAATAGCCCTGCCGAGTTATTCTTCTGACTAGCGACCGAGGGCCCGTGTGGCTTCAACACAAGCCCTCGTGCACTTCGGCGACGATGTCTTCTGATTGCCTTCGGCTCACGCAACACAGGTGTGGGAAGCTGAAGCCTTTTCTGTAAAGGTCGTCGCCGACCAAGAAGAATCTAGGGGCTCGTTTTCTTACCTTCAGCGCTTCATCTTTGTTTACTGGGAGCTGTCCATCCTTGATGTACTGGATGAGAGGGGTCATCCAGGTGGCTCGGTGTCGATGCACATGACTTCCTCGGTCCCTGCGGAAGGTTCGCTGAGCTCTTCAATGAGGACCGAGGACTGTTGACGATACTCCGAGCGGCAGCGTATTTAGACAACACGTCCGCTTGGGAGTTATCAGCTCGGGGAACCTTCAGCAGTTTGGCTACCTCAAACTCGGCCATGAGCCCTCGGACCTTGGCCGCGTAGGTGGCGAGTTTTTCTTCTCTGGCCTCGAACTCCCCCGAGACTTGACTAACAACGAGTTGCGAGTCGCTGTGGACCCGAACCCTCGCAGCCCCTAGCGTTTTCGCCATCTTCAATCCTGAGATGACGGCTTCATACTCGGCCACATTGTTAGAAGCGGAGAAGCCGAATCAAATTGCGTACCTCAGAGTGAGACCCTCTGGCGCGTGTAGGACGATACCAGCTCCGCTTCCTTGCGACCCGGAGGCTCCGTCCACATACACCAGCCACTGCTCCACCGTTTCTACTGGCTCGGGAGGTCTCGCTGTCCCCTCGGAGATGAAGTCGGCCAGGGCTTGAGCTTTGATGGCGACCCGGGGCCTGAAGGACACGTCAAACTCCCCGAGTTCTACAGCCCACTTGGCCATCCTCCCCGAGGCCTCGGGTCGGCTGAACACTTGCTTGATGGGGGCATCGGTGAGGACCACGATCTTGTGTGCCTGGAAGTATGGTCGGAGTCGCCGAGCCGCCATCACCAGGGCGTACCCGGCCTTCTCGATGTCGGAGTAACGTTGCTCGTCCCCTTGCAGGGCTTTGCTTGTGTAGTAGACCGGAAGGTGCCTCCGTCGTCTTCCCTCACGAGCACCGAGCTAATGGAGTGGTTGGTGGCCGAGATGTAGAGGAATAATTCTTCTCCTGCAAGAGGCTTGCTCAAAGAAGGAACATTAGCTAGATGGGCCTTGAGCTCGTCAAAGGCCTTTTGGCATTCATCATTCCATTTGAAACGGCCTTTCCTCAGTACATCGAAGAATGGTCGGCACTTCTCGGCTGACTTAGACATGAACCTGCTTAAGGCTGTAATTCGGCCGTTAAGACTTTGTACCTCTTTGACGGTCCTCGGGGTCGTCATGCTAGGATAGCCTGCACCTTGTCGGGGTTAACGTCGATACCTCGGCTCAAGACGAGGTAGCCAAGAAACTTTCCAGCATGGACGCCGAAGACACACTTTTCGGGGTTGAGCTTCATCCCGTACTCGCAGAGAATGCCGAATGCCTCGGCCAGGTCTCGGACGTGGTCCTCGGTCTTCCGACTCTTCACGAGCATGTCGTCGATGTAAATCTCCATGGTCTTCCCGATTTGTTGCTCGAACATCATGTTGATGAGCCTTTGATATGTAGCGCCTGCATTCTTCAATCCGAAAGGCATTCTAGTGAAACAATACAGACCTTTTTCGGTGGTGAAGGAAGTCTTCTCCTCGTCTTCGGGGGCCATCCTGATCTGGTGATACCCCGAGTAGGCGTCGAGGAAACTGAGAAGGTCGTGCCCCGCCGTTGAGTCAACGAGCTGATCAATGCGAGGAAGAGAAAGCTATCCTTCGGGCATGCCTTGTTGAGGTTGGTGAAGTCCACGCACATGCGCCACTTTCCGTTGGCCTTATTGATGAGGACCACGTTCGCTACCCACTCGGGGTAGAACGCATCCCGAACGGTGCCTGCTCAAAGGTACTTCGCCAGGTTCTCGCCGACGACCTCCTGGCAATCCGCTGACAGGGGACGCTTCTTCTGGCACACGGGCCGAGCCCTGGGATCCACATTCAGATGATGTTGGATCACTACGGGGTCGATCCCCGAGAGGTCGCTTTCTGCCCATGCAAAGACGTCACCACTTTCCCCGAGAAACGGACCAGCTCCGCCTCCAACTCCTGGAGTTCGGCGCCGATCACCAAGGATCTTTCCTCGGCGATTTCAATTTGCCTCGTTTGCTCGACGGGCTCATGTCTCTCACCATCACTATCATAGACAGGCTTGTACTCAGGAATAACGGGTTCCTTCACTTTAATAGAGTTTACATAGCACCTATGAGCTTCGGTTTGGTCCCCCGAGACCTCCCCTACTCCGCATGGTGTTGGGAACTTCAGCTTCTGGTGATAAGTGGACGAAACCCCTCCCAGCTTCCATAAGAGGCCTCGCCGCAAAGATAGCGTTGTAGGCCGACTTCACTTTGACAACAGGAAGTCGACCTCAACGGTTACAGAACATGGGCTAGACCCGAGGGTGACCTTCAGCTTGACCGACCCTTCAGCATTGATAGGGGACCCGTTGAACCCGAAGAGCGGGGTTGTCACGGCTTCAGCTCGGTGCTTAGATTGGTCATCTTCACGAAGCAGTCATAGAAGAGAATGTCGGGGGCCGCTCTGCCATCCACGAGAATTCGGTGCACATTGTATCCGTCAATGTCGGCCCAAATGATGAGTGCGTCGTCGTGGGGAAGCTAAGGCCGAGAGCGTCGTCCTCAGTGAATGTGATCACCATGCTCGACTTCGGGCCTGGGCTCCCTGCAGCCGAGCCAGCGGCTGAGACGTACGCCTTCCGCTTTCTTCCACTGTCGCCACCCCCAGCTGTGCCTCCCGCGGGATGAGGACTACTCCCTTCTCTCCGCGGGCTCCGCGCTCCCTCTCGGGCGTTGGCTCCTTGTGACGTCCGTCGACGACGTCCCTCCCGATGAGGCTGCGCCGCAGCATCTCGACAATCTCCAGCTTCAGACTGAGGCATTGATCGATTGTATGGCCTTAGCCCTTGTGATAGTCGCAGTAGAGGTCCGCCGCAGCCCGGAGGTGGCTTGCCCAACGGCTCAGGCCGTCGGAACTCGGACAGCTTCTTGATCACAGGCATATCTCGGACGGAAGTGGTCCGAAGTGGGGCAGTCGCACGATCGGCGGTACTCGTCCGACCTGCGTACTCGTCGGACCGACGGCTCGAATCCGACCTCCGATCACCACGAGCCGAGCTGTCTTCCTTCTTTGCCCTTTTACTCTTAGGCGCCTTGCTTGATCCCCCGACCTCGGCGGGGCGACTCAGCTTGCCCGCCGCTCCAGGGTGGACTCCAACCTCACGTACTTCTGCATATGAAAGAGAGGTCGGAGAGACTTACATGCGGCTTCTTGGCGATGGACGCCACGAACGGCGTGTTGGAGCACACGCAGGTGAGGATGTTGACCGCCGTCCGAAGGTCGAGGTCGACAACTTTCATCACTTCAAGTTGAAACCTCTTGGCGTAGTCTCGGAAGAGCTCGCCATCCTTCTGAGTCACGAGCCACAGGTCGTCGGTGCAGAGCGAGTGTTGGACCGTGCTGTAGAAGTGGTCAAGGAACCGTTGCGCGAACTCGGGGAAGGAAGTTATTGACCTCGGCGGATTGCCTTGACCCACTGCAGCACGGCATCGTCCAGGGTTGACATGAATGCTCGGCACCTCAAGGCATCAGTGAGGCTGACCATCTCGGTTTGCCCCTGAAAAATGTCAAGGTGATGGATGGGATTAGTGGTTCCGTTGTACCGCCGAAACTTGGGGAGCTGCAACTTTGCGAGGACCGGTGCCGATGTGATCTCCTCAGAGAAGGGCGAAGTCGTGAGCAGAGCCGCCACAGAGGGTGCCCGAGTCCCCCGTTGGAGAGCTTCGATCTTCCGGTTCATCTCCTGAAGATCGTCCTTCCACCGAGGCTTCAGCGGTGGGGCGTTGAAAGGAATAGGAGTTGACTCGGCGGTGAAGTGATCAACGTCCGTCGCCCGAGGGCTCCGTGCTCTAACCGCCGAGGCTAGAGCGCCCTGTACCACCGCTGGAGGGGGCGGCGGCGCTTGGGCTGATGGAACAGGCGCGGCCCCCCGACCATCTGCCTGACTCGTCGGAGGAGCCGACTGGGTTCCAACGAGTCCGTGTCGCCATGGCCGTCCGGAGGGGGGGTCGCCGGTCGACCGGTCGCTTCCGCCTGGGCCGCCACCAATTGCTGCTTCTGCTCCATGCGCGCCAGATCTCGTGGAGCCCCGCCACCAGGTTCTCGACGCGGTCGAGGCGGGATGAGGTGTTCGATCCCTGCTCTCCAGTGCCGGACCCTCCTCCGGTGATTCCTTCCTCGATGACGTAAGCGGTACCTCCTCGTCGCGTCGGACGTACGAGCCGCTGCCTTGCCCTTGGGTGCCATGAGAGCTTGCTTTTGTTACGGGAGAATCCCATAGACGGCGCCAAATGTTACTGCTAGAGTACGGGGTCGGCCTTAGCCATGTGACTACCAAGGGAAGGAGGTGGGCCGAGCTCTTCACGCCGACGCCGAATTCCCACCTGCAAAACCACCGAGTCGCTTCGGTAGGAAGACACTCCGACGCTCAAGTTAGATGTGGAATTGAATGAGGGAGACGCTATGGGATTGATGCCACATACCACTTAATGGAGGGAGTTGCCCTCCTTATATATAGGATTCAGGTGAGACAACTTCGGTTGCCGATGATCTGGGCACGTCCAGCTGTGGATTTCCCACAATCCTTGCGAGACCTGTTATGGCTCCGAGAATCCCGGCCTTACCAGCGCGTTCCGCACGATCACGAGATCATCGGGCCCTTGTTTGACGCTTCCCCCCGACGGTTGTTTCCGAATACCTAGCGTACTTACCCCGCGATCTCCGAGACCTGTCGAATTTGGACTTTCCCCCCAAGACCATCTGGGGCGGTCGCTGACTAGCTCGTCCGGCGAGTCCCGACGGAACGATGCAAAGAGAGGATTAGGGAAAGCTTGCTCGCGATAGCTCGGCCTTTGCCGTACCGCGGGTAACGATCTTTTGAACCGAACCAGCCGAGCAACCAGACTCGGGCCTTCGACTTGGCCGAGAGGGGTCCGGCCGCCGACTCGGACCGAGATCCGAGTACAAGGGATTACCCCGTATCAGTTATATTTCAAATAATTTATAATTATATTTTGATATATATAATCGTATCTTAATATTTATAAATATATTTTAATTTAAAAAATTAAAATTTTAAATAAAAAATATTTTGAAAAAAGAATTTAAGATTATTGACCCCCTCCGATTGGTAACCGTTGAAGTCCAATCCTCCTTCCCATTTTTCCCATTTAGAGGATCTCGACTCCTCCACATGACAAGTATAAACAAAGGCCGATGAGGTCCTCTTCCGTCTACCCCCACACGCCAACCACAAGCGAGAAGCTAGCTAGCTCCTTCTCCACTGTGCACAACGCCCCCCCTCCCCGTCTTCCAGCCCGCTTGTAGCAAGAGAGCTCTTATGGCTATGGCGATGGCCGTGGAAGCAGCAGCTGCCTGCGTGCTCGGGAGGCTGCAGGCCCTCCAGGCTTTCTTTTCCATCTTCTTCTTCTCCTTCTCGACGTCGTTTGTGGTGTTTTCCTTGCTGGTGAAGCTGCTGCGGTCGCGGCCCTGGTGCAACTGCGCCGTGTGCTACGACTACGTGAGCGGGGGATGGTCGGCCGAGTTCGACAACCTCTGCGACTGGTACACGCATCTTCTCCGCCGGTCGTCGACGGGGACCATCCACGTCCACGTCCTGGGAAATACCATCACCGCGAACCCCGCCAACGTCGAGCACATGCTGTGCGCGAGGTTCGATAACTATCCCAAGGGCAGGCCCTTCTCCTCCATCCTCGGCGACCTCCTCGGCCGGGGCATCTTCAACGTTGACGGCGAGCACTGGATGTTCCAGCGTAAGATGGCCAGCCTCGAGCTGGGGAGCGTCTCGGTAAGGTCGTATGCCCTGCAGATCGTCTCCAGCGAGGCGCGCCAGCGGCTCCTCCCGCTGCTGGCGTCGGCCGCCACCGGCGGGCGAAGCTCGGATACGCTAGACCTTCAGGACGTTTTCCGCCGGTTCTCCTTCGACTGCATATGCCGGATTTCGTTCGGGCTCGACCCGGGCTGCCTGGAGCTCTCCCTGCCCATCTCCGAGTTCGCCAACGCCTTCGACAAGGCGTCCATGCTCTCGGCTAGCCGCGCCGCCATGGCATCCCCAATGGTGTGGAGGCTCAAGAGGTTGCTGAATCTGGGGTCCGAGAAGGAGCTGAAGCGCTGCATCAGGCTGATCGATGTGCTCGCCATGGAGGTCATCAAGCAGAGGCGGAAGATGGGGTTGTTCTCCGGGCACGACCTCCTCTCCAGGTTCATGGGAACCGTCAACGACGACAAGTACCTGCGCGACATCGTCGTCAGCTTCCTGCTGGCGGGGCGCGACACCGTATCCTCCACCCTCACCACCTTCTTCCTCCTACTCTCCGAACACCCGGAGGTGGAGAAGGCTATACTAGAGGAGATCCACCGCGTGATGGGGGAAGACGGCGGCGAGAACAACATCCCCAGCTACGACCAGCTCAAAGACATGCACTACGTGCACGCGGCGCTGCACGAGAGCATGCGGCTGTACCCGCCGGTGCAGTTCGACTCCAAGTTCGCCGTAGTGGACGACGTGCTCCCCGATGGCACCTTCGTGGCCAAGGGCACGCGCGTCACCTACCACCCGTACGCCATGGGCAGGATGGAGGACGCCTGGGGCGCCGACTGCCTCCACTTCCGGCCGGATCGATGGCTCACAGACGACGGCTCCTTCTCCCCCGCGAACCCCAACAAGTACCCGGTCTTCCAGGCTGGCCCGAGGGTCTGCCTCGGCAAGGAGATGGCCGTGATGGAGATGAAGTGCGTCGTAGTAGCCGTCGTCCGCGAGTTCCGGCTGCAGCCCCTCACCCCCGCCCACCACCCCAAGTTCGCCCCAGGCCTGACCGCCACCCTCAGGGGCGGCCTGCCCGTCCGCGTTGCCCGCAGGCGCACCTTCCCCCCGCCATAAAAGTGGCGGATTCGAAGAACTCGCCGTAGATTTTTGGAACAGCGGTCGAATACCTTCCCCCACATCCCCAACCCTGACCGAGCCCAACGTGCCGTGGGCGACGGTCGCAGGTGACAATATGGCCATCGCAAGCACGCGGAGCTCACAGCGCTGATGACGACTGCTGCGGCATTCCGGAAGGGGAGAATAATGGAGTGGGGGTTCCAAAAGATGAAGGTGATCGTGGGGATCATCCGGCCTGAACGAGAAGCTTCGTCCCCTTTGCGACTTGCGAGCACATGCTGGCCGTTGGCCACCGTCGCAGCCGAATAAAGCAGAGGCGCTGTGCTCCATCTGCACATGCCCTGCCGCCGCGAAGCCAGGTGCGGAGTGAAAAGCCACAGATGGGCCTCAAAGACGTCAGCCAGTGCGCAGGCGGCCCCGTACGTCGCCACAACTTTATTAATGTATTTATACGGTCTGCCAGCATGTATGATACACCAAAAGCCGGATAAAGCAAAGGCGCCGTGCTCCGCCGGCTCTGTCCGCCGCGCGTAGCCTGATAGAGATAAATAAATAGGAGCCAGAGATGGGCCTCAAAGACGTCATCCAGTGCGCAAGCGCGCCACATCGCCACTGGCGTCACTGTTCCGCCACATTTTAATGTATTCTTCATACTATTTTATTTATCGACATATATGAATGCATCAAAGTTGGAGAAAAATATGTGTTTCCCACTTGGCTTGTTCATCCACTGTGCCTTGGAAAGCACAAAAAATTATCTTCGAGTGGCCCGTTTCCATCTCCTTGGGCTGCACAACTTTGCTTTTCTAGCTCTAGTGAGATGCGTCATCCTATTATAATACTACCAAGGGAATAATCCATCCTTTTTGTCTTTGGTGTATTTTTCGACGTCAATGCAGGCAACGATCTGATCTCACAACAGATTCGTCGAGTTGTTCTTCGAGGGCGAGCACAATAGGATCTATAAATAAAGTTGGTGGTATTGGTGAATCATATATATGAGATCGATTTTTTTCAGATAATTATGGTGCAAACTAAAACATATCGATTCGATTTAAATCAATTCGTATTTAATTTTAGAATTGCAAAGTTCGAATAGTACTAATACGGTTAGGTGGGACCCAACCATGCCCACAAATCTCTCGAGTATACGTACATGTAAAGTGCCCTCGGTGGAGAGAGAGAGAGAAAAAAAAAAAAGACAAATATATCTTTATAAATATTATCCGGGTGCCTCAACGCTTCTCGATCCGCCGTACCATCAAGGATTCAACTTTCAGATGCAAGATCTCATCTCGCCGCAACTTTATGGCGCGTCCTCAGGTGGGTTACATTTTAATATGGAAGTGGCTAGTAATAAAAAAAATGGAGAATTAACTGTTGGTTTTGGTACGAATCTGATATTATTTTTAGGTCTTTGTCAGATTTTTATGTATCTTCGATCCATATTTTATGTAGGATTTATTTTAAGTCTCTATTTTTAACTCTCATTTTCTCTCTCGTTATTTCAAAAATGTGTAATCGTTATCTCAAAAGTGTGTAACTGCGTAAGTAGTATTACACAGTTACATGTGTAATTACGTAAATATGTAATCATATAATTATGTAAGTATGTAATTACATATTTATGCAGTTACACATGATGACCAAACTGTCCCCATATAAATATTTCCATTTATTTATAATTAATTTTGATGATTAACAATAACACTAATGGATTACTTGAGCATTAAGTACAGGAAATAAAAGAAAAATGAAAGTTCAAGACAATCTGGTAAGTCTCATCATTCTATCCAAGTCTTTGTATCGACTTCTTTGATAAGCAGAACGACTTCCTCCTTGACCGGAACGCTCAAATCGTTACCGTAACGATTTCTTTAGAACTCGCAACGACTCTCTAGCCGTAACGATTCTTTAAACCTCGTAACGATTTCTTTAGAACTCGCAACGACTCTCTAGCCGTAACGATTTCTTTAGACCTCGTAACGATTTCTTTAGAACTCGCAACGACTCTTTAGCCGTAACGATTTCTTTAGACCTCGTAACGATTTCTTTAGAACTCGCAACGACTCTCTAGCCGTAACGATTTCTTTAGACCTCGTAACGATTTCTTTAGAACTCGCAACGACTCTCTAGCCGTAACGATTTCCTTACAACTCGATAGTCATAACGATTTCGTGTAACGATTTCTTTACAACTTGATAGTCATAACGATTTCTTACACTCAATAGTCATAACGATTTCGTGTAACGATTTCCTTACAACTCGATAGTCATAACGATTTCGTGTAACGATTTCTTACACTTGATAGTCATAACGATTCTTTAAACTCATAGTCATAACGATTTCGTGTAACGATTTCCTTACAACTCGAAGTCATAACGATTTCGTGTAACGATTTCTTTACAACTTGATAGTCATAACGATTTCTTTACAACTTGATAGTCATAACGATTTCTTTACAACTTAATAGTCATAACGATTTCGTGTAACGATTTCTTTACAACTCGATAGTCATAACGATTTCGCGTAACGATTTCTTTATTAGTCATAACGATTTCTTGCAACGATTTCTTTAGAACTCGCAACGACTTGCCTGTTGTAACGGCTTCATAAGTTATCACAACGATTTCTTTACAGTTCATAACGACTTGCTATAATTCATAACGATTCATAAGTTATGAAGTCAGCAAGATTCTTTTTATCGAATTTCTTGATGCATCAGTATAATGCTTTTTAATAGCGTTGAAAAGTCAAAGTCATATCTTGTCCGTTGACTGCTATGCATAAATGCTCTCCGATCGTATCTCCCATGCATGCAGACAATATCTTCCATTTCTATGCTACTCTGTCTACGTACTTTTTCTTGGACAGAAAGGAGCTTTGCTATATACTGCAATATCTGTTCCATCTCAACTAACAATAGACAGCAGTCCGAGCTGTCTTCTATTTATTGATGTTATGCTTACAGATATCTGACAAGACTCTTCTGGACAACGTTGGACACAAGATACAAAGTTCTATGACATCTCTTTGGCGTGTACACCAGGATAAAAGACTGACGATCAGAAGCTTCCTCAGTGACCAGTCTAACGTACACAAGGATAAGAGACAACGGACACTTCAACGTTCGAATTTGAATCAGCAGTTTAAATAGAAGACTCAAGACGAAAAGAAGAGAGGTGCGACAGTGGCAACATCGCTTGATTTTAGAAGAAGAAAGAAATCCATCTCTCACAATCTTTAGAACTTTGAAGAAGAGCGAAGCCTCCACTCCAAACCTGGTTCTAAGCTCTTAGCTCTCTGTGCTCAAAAGGAATCTTCTCATTTGTAAGAGCCTGTGTGGTCCTTGGAGAGAAAAACCTTGTTAAATCTCTTTCTCTCTCGGGGGCTTAGGAGCTTCAGGTTGTAGCTGGTCAAGCTAGAATTTGAAGCCTGTTTTCACACCCTTTTCTGATTAGTGTGTGTTCCCTTCTGGACGAAGGAAGACCTGGTGGTATCCAGGGTGATTGTTGTTCCCTTCTGGACGAAGGAAGACCTGGTGGTATCCAGGGGTTGTTGTTCCCTTCAGGCTGAAGGAAGACCAGTTGAGGCTGGGTGTAAGGATCCTTAAGGGGGATTGTACCCTTGTTAGTAAAATCTGAGGTATTGCTCAGGGACTGGACGTAGGTCTCCTGTGGAGAGGAGTTCCGAAACAGGATAAAATCCTTGTGTCTTGTGGATGTGTTTTGTGTGATTGTTGTCTTGTTTGCTCTAACTCTAACCTTGTTATTAAGTTGTGCAATCCTTTCAGTAAACAGGTTTTAATCAGAGATCGAAGTTTTAATAACCATTCACCCCCCCTCTGGGCTAGCTAGCTGGGCAACAAGTGGTATCAGAGCCCGTCTCTTCGACAAAGAAGAAGATCCAACGATCTGAAGAGCAAAGATCAATGGCAGCCCAAAGTCACTTCGAAGGTCAGTCTGTCAACAGACCTCCTTTGTTCGATGGTGAAGATTATACGTATTGGAAGACCAGGATGGAATACTTTCTACAAGGCCACGATTATCAAATCTGGTCAATAGTGGAAGAAGGTGATCTGGTCGTCACAAATGAGAAAGCACAATGGACAGATGAAGATAGAAAGAAAATCTCCTTGAACTGTAAAGCTAAGAGCATTCTATGTTGTGCTCTAAGCAAGAAAGAATTCAACAGAGTTTCAGCATGCAAATCCTCCATGGAAATGTGGGAAAAGTTAAAGATCACATATGAAGGTACAGACAAAGTAAAGGAGACAAGAATTGACATTCTTGTCACTCAGTATGAAAGATTTCAAATGCAAACAGGTGAGTCTATTACCCAAATGTTTAGTAGATTTACTGACATTACTAATGGCCTAGCAAGTCTAGGAAAGTCATATGAAAATGCAGATATGGTAAGGAAGATTCTCAGATCCCTGCCATCTTCATGGACGGCAAAGGTCACAGCTATCGAAGAAGCTAATGATCTTAAGAGAATGTCAGTAGAAAAACTCATTGGGTCTCTCATGGCCCATGAAATAAACATGGAAAGACTAGGAGAATCCTCCAGTAGAAAGAAGCAGTCAAATGCGCTTAAAGCTAATGGGGACTCATCAGAAGAATCCTTAGATAACAGTGAAGATAGCAAAGATAGTGATGATGAAGAAGCCATGCTCTCAAGAAGATTGCAGAGAATCTTGGCAAAGAAAAAGAAGTTCCAGTCTGGTAGGAGGTACTTCAAGAAAAACAAAGATCTCAAGAGACCAGATGGAAAAGATCAGAAAAGGAATGAGCCACTTTGCTATGAATGCAAGAAACCTGGACATATCAAGGCAGACTGTCCAATGTTAAAGAAAAATGATCACAAGAAGAAGGACAGCTCCAAGAAGTTCAGAAGATTCAAAAAGAAAGCCATGGCAGCTGCATGGGACAACAGCAGCGACTCAGATAGTGAGTCAAGCTCGAGCAGTGAAGGTGAAGAAGCCAACTTGGCTCTCATGGCGAATACCGAGGATAAGGTAACATCTGATTCTTCTTTCGATTCCTGTAATGACTCAGATTCGGATAATTTGGAAAGTGCATTTAATGAACTCTACAATAAGTATAAAGAAGTGTGTAACTACTTAGCTAAGCAAGAAAAATATCACATGTCTCGAAAATACCAACTCAGATTTAAAATCTGAAAACGAAGAACTAGAAAAACAAATAGTTGAGCTTAAGAGAAGAAATGAACTATTATGTGAAAATTTAAAAGACAAGAACAGAAAAATCACTGACCTAGAAAAACAGGAAAACTCAGATGATTTAAGAAAAACTGTAAATGAATTAAATGAAGAAAACAATACACTAGCAAGCACCCTAGAAAAATTTACCAATGGTAAAAACTCTTTAATATTAAAAGTGCTAGGAGATCGGGTAAAAAGAAAAATGGATTAGGATATACACCCCCAGATAATGAAGAAACCATAATATACCCTAAAACATATCCAACACAAAATTTGTACCTGAACAAGATGTAGCATACAAGCTGATTTCAAATACATAGAAAAAGTAACTAAGTTATCCTGCTGCAGTCACTGCAACAAGTTAGGACATATTAAAATGACATGCCCAACAAACATAAAAAATGGATATTAAAAGGTAAAGTTGATGATACTAACCAATCAGGACCCAAAAAGAATTTGGGTACCTAAAGCTTGATGTTCTCATTTCAGGTTAACCCTCGAGCATCCAAATGGTATTTGGATAGTGGGTGCTCAAGGCATATGTCAGGCAACAAGAAGATATTTGTTGATCCAAGCTGAAGAAGGTACAGTCACCTATGGAGATAATGGAAAAGGGACTGTGATAGGAAGCGGGTCTGTGAACATCAAAGGAAAATCAGTCATAAAGGATGTAATGCTGGTCAAAGGGTTAAAGCACAATCTCATCAGCATCAGCCAGTTGTGTGACAAAGGCCATCAAATTCAGTTTCAAGAATCAAAATGCAGTATCTTAAAGGATGGTGCAGTCATATTGAAGCCTACAGAGAAAGAAATTGTATGTTCTATATCTCGATGAACTCAAGGATCAAGATGTGTGTTTGGCAGCTAGCAAAGATAAATCAACTGAGTTGTGGCACAGAAGATTGGGCCACTGCAGCTTGGATGGGCTGAACAAGCTCAGAAAAAGAAAACTAGTGAAGGACTGCCAAAGGTAATTTCAGATTGGATAGCATTTGCAGACCTTGTGCAAGAGGAAAGCACACCAAGAGCTCCTTCAAATCAAAGACTGTAGTAACCACCTCAAAGCCCTTAGAACTACTTCACATGGATTTATTTGGGCCAATGAGGACTACCAGTTTGGGAGGAAAGAATTTGGATTTGTAATAGTTGATGATTATTCAAGATTCACTTGGGTATCCTTTTTAGAGCACAAAGAGACACATGAGAATTTTGGATTTTGTCAGCTTCAGTAAGAAAGTTCAGAAAGATCAGAATTCTCAATTGTCTCTATTCGATCAGATCATGGTGGTGAGTTTCAGAATGAAAAGTTTGCGAAGTTCTGTGATGATCAAGGAATTGAGCACAATTTCTCAGCTCCAAGGACACCTCAACAGAATGGAATTGCTGAGAGGAAAAAACAGAACTCTTTTGGATATGGCAAGATCAATGTTATCAGAATATGATCTGCCAAGATATTTCTGGGCCGAAGCTATCAACACTGCATGTTATATCATAAATAGAGTGATGATCAGGCCAATTCTGAAAAAGAGCTTATGAACTCTACAAAGAAAAGAAGCCAAAGATTAGCCATTTCAGAATATTTGGATGTCCTTGCTTCATCCATAACAATGGAAAAAGGGACATTGGTAAGTTGGATGCCAAATCAGATGAAGGCATTTTCATGGGGTATTCCTCTAAACCTAAAGGTTATAGAGTTTTCAATAAACGTTCCTTATTAATTGAACAATCAGTACATGTTTTTGATGAATCTAACCCTTCCTTGAAAAAGGAAGAAATTAGTGACATTGATGATGCAGATGTCCTGTCCGAAAATTAAAGAAAACTTCAATTAAGGACAAAGAGGATCCAACTCTGGAAGAACTGCAGCAAACAGAAATCCAACATAAAGATCTTCCAAAGGAATGGAGACATCAGAAAGATCACCCTCCTGAAAACATCATTGGTGATCCATGTAGGGGTAAGAACTAGAGGTAATGTAATTCCATGCGACTATTTAGCATTTGTCTCTCAAGTAGAACCTAAGACAGTCAATGAAGCTTTATCTGATGAATCTTGGATACTAGCCATGCAAGATGAACTAAATCAGTTCAAGAGAAACCAAGTATGGTCACTTGTTCCTAGACCATCCAATCATTCAGTTATTGGCACCAAATGGGTGTTCAGAAATAAACTGGATGAGTCTGGAATAATCTTAAGGAACAAAGCCAGATTGGTGGCTCAAGGCTACTCCCAAGAGGAAGGCATAGATTTCGATGAAACTTATGCACCTGTAGCTAGACTTGAGGCCATTAGGATTTTACTTGCTTATGCATCCGCACTTGATTTAAAACTTTTTCAAATGGATGTCAATCAGCCTTTTTAAATGTTTCATCAAGGAGGAAGTTATGTTGAACAACCTCCAGGTTTTGACGACTCTGAATTTCCAAATCATGTATTTAAACTACATAAGGCTTTATATGGTCTAAAGCAAGCTCCTAGAGCCTGGTATGAAAGGCTCAGCAATTTCTTATTAAATCATGGTTTCACTAGAGGTAAAGTAGATAGTACATTATTTATAAAATCTAAGGTTAAACATATACTTCTTGTACAAATCTATGTGGATATATTATTTTGGATCTACTGATGAATCTCTTTGCAAGTACTTTGAAAAGCTTATGCAGGGAGAATTCGAATGAGCTTGATGGGGGAGTTAAGCTACTTCCTTGGATTGCAAATCAAGCAAGGGAGGATGGCACTCATATCTGTCAAGCAAAGTACACCAAAGAGCTGTTGAAGAAATTTGGATTTGAAGATGCAAAGCCATTATCAACTCCAATGAGCACATCAACAGATGGACAGTGATCAAAAGGGTAAAAGGGTAGATCAAAAGAATTATCGAGGTATGATAGGATCATTACTTTACTTAACTGCCAGTAGACCAGACATTTTGTTCAGTGTATGTATGTGTGCTAGATATCAGGCAGACCCTAAAGAGTCTCACTTAATTTCTGTAAAAAGAATATTTAGATATTTAGCTAGAACTCATGACTTAGGTCTCTGGTATCCTAAATCTTGTGAGATAAATCTAATAGGATATTCAGATGCTGATTATGCTGGTTGCAAAGTAGATAGAAAGAGCACCAGTGGATGTTGTCAGTTTCTTGCAGGATGCTTAATATCATGGACATCCAAGAAACAAAATTCAGTAGCTCTATCAACAGCTGAGGCGGAATATGTTGCTGCTGGAAATGCTGTACACAACTTCTTTGGATAAAGCAACAACTTGAAGATTTCGGCATTCACATCAATCAATTCCTCTATTGTGTGATATACAAGTGCCATCAACCTCACCAAAAATCCAGTTCAACACTCAAGGACGAAGCACATTGAGGTAAGATATCATTTTATTCGAGACCATGTAGCTAGGTAATTTAGAAATTTCGTTTATAGATACAAATGGTCAATTGGCAGATATCTTCACAAAAGCCCTACCTGAAGAAAGATTTACATCTCTTAGAAGGAACTAGGGTTGTGCAATTTGTGAAAGAATTCTGTGATTTTATTGACATATAAATTTTTCAGATTAAATGAAAGTTCTCTCTCCGTTAAAGTTAAGCAAAACTCAGTTATCTATATGCCTTGACCGCTTCTGTGTAGAAAGTTGTTTGACTTGTCAAACCTTTTTGTCGCTTTCTACCTTTGCCGCCTTTTGGCGCTCCTCCTGTCATTAAAGTAATATTATTTTACCCAAATCGCTTTGAGAACGATTCGTCTTCCACCTTTACCTTTTTTATTCTCTATCTGTTCACCCAAAGCTGATGCCCTAACGATTTTGGGATCGACTCTCTGCAACTTTCGAAAAGCCTTCTTCTCTTCCCACGAAGAACTCCTTCGAGAACTTCCGTCCCTTCCATCATCCTCCTTCCAGAATCTTTCCTTCTCTGCACCCATGGCCGCTCCGTTGATCTCCGGAAGTGTTGGGGGCTACAGTGCTGAGTATTTATCCCCAAGGGAGCAAGAAAGGTTTACTTTTGTGAAGACAAAGATTTGCGGAAATAAGGCAGTGGTGTTCAGAATCTTGAGAAGAGTGGCATGGCCAGGCTAGTTGATACTCTAAGAAGATCGCAGTGGATGGATGTGGTCACCTTCAGTGAGGTAAGCTACCCGGACTTGGTAAAAGCCTTCTACATCTGTCTGAAGTCAGAAGCAGATGGATCCCTTGTTTCCTCTGTCAAGGGTATCCAAATCAGAATAACCCATGAGCTGTTGCGTGATCTGTTTGGAGTAAAGACCTCGGGATTTAGTGGCATTCACTCTGTGAATGATGAAGTCAAAGGTCTCGGGATTATCGGTCCAGGATTTAAGTTGAAGGATGGGAAGCTTGATATCAATCAGATGTCCGCGTTCAACCGATTGCTTCACTTATAGTCTGCCAAATCTTAGTTCCCCGTAGTGCTACCTTTTCCTCATGCACTAGGGCAGATTCGGACATAATGTTCTGGGCAATCCAGAACAAAGAGATAAACCTAGCCGCAGTGATGATTGAGCGAATGATGTTTGCACATGCTCAGTTATGGGAAACAAAGAGCAAGTTGAATGTTCCCTTCCGTATGCCCATCTTTGACCAAGATTTTCAAGCACTTTGGAGTAGATCTGTCAGGTGCGGTAGCTGAAAAGATGGCCAGTCTATAAGGTCCAGAAACCTGAAGAAAAGTGGTTTTTCAGTGCAAGAGGAGTTTGGTCGAAATCCTCTGTGGCTGAAGGAGAAGCAGTTATTGCAGATATTCCAGAAGCAGTAGAAGTAGAGCAAGTAGCAGCAAGTCCAGCAGAGCAAGAACCAGTTGAGTCAGCTGTGGGATGCCAATCCGAAGCTCAATTGGAAGAGGGTGCAGCTGGTGTGGCAGACTCCTTGCCCACCACCTTAGTCGCCTCTATTTTAAAAGAAGTATTGGACTCCATTCCCTCCATCTCAGTCTCTTCTAAGGCAGGTGAACCTGATGAAGATGTTGTCTTGGAAGAAGCTCTGCTCAGGGGGAGCAAGAAAGTATTGAAGTCCCTGCTCCCATTCAGGGGGAGCTTGCTGAGAGTGAAAAGCCAGAGAATGAAGCCTTTTCTGAGAAAGCTGCACCTACTCAGGAAACTCCAGCTCCAGCCTTGGTTGATGTTAGTGAAGGCCCAAGTGCAACTATAAATCTTGAGGAGCCTGTCTCTCAGCCAGGTAAGCAGAAAAGAGTTGTTCACAGGAGGTCAAGGAAGGGCCATAGGAAAGTAAAGTTGAAGCATGTTATGGCCTTGTTAAAAGCCCAAGGAGAGATCTTGGCATCAGTTCAGTCTGGTATACAAGGAATTGTTTCAAATCAAGTTTCAACTCCTCAGACGTATCCTCAATAAGAAATGCAATGAGGTATTTCAATAAAGAAATGTCTGATATGAAGAATTTGCTGGCTCATCTTTCAAAGTCTAGTGGTGTCCCTCCTGCACCTACTCAGAGCAGTCCAGCTGAAGTTCCTAGGCCACCAGGGCCTCCAGCTGAAGTTCCTAGGCCACCAGGGCCTCCAGCAGAAGTCTCAGGGCCAACAGGGCCGCCAGTTCAAGGGTCAGGGCCATCAGGGCCATCAGTTGTAGGGTCACCCGGACCAGTGGCAGCCTCAGGGTCTTCAGGACCCTCTCCTGCAGTCAGAGTAAGTCAGGCCAAGGAAAAGAGCCAGTGTCAGTCTCCAAGGCCCCTGATACTTCATCTCTTGCCACTCCAACCCTCTCCACCCTTCATCTCCTCCTACTGCACCTCCTGCTCCACCAACCATAAAACATCCCATGCCTCGCACCAAACCTTCCTCATCCTCTACTTCTCTCAACCCTCCTCACCTACTCCAGCTCTCATCTCAGCTTCATCCTCATTAACTCCTCAACCTTCACCTATTAAAACCCAAACATCTCATCCTCAACCAACCTCTTCCTTTAATCTAAACACTTTTTCTATCCTACTCCTCCTAATTCTGTTACCTTCCTCCAGTGAAACCTCTGCCTCTTGGTATTTTTGACACCAATGTTCTAGACCATTTGAAAGGAACACTCTCCTCACCATTCTTTCCACAGCCTCTCACATTCACAGGACTGACCCTCCTAGTCCTGTCTTGAAAAGAGAAAAAATCTTCCTCTCTAAGCACTCCTTCTGCTTCTCTCTACCCTCCTTTATGGTACTCTCTTACCCTTGATCCTAAGAGACCTATCTACAAAGAATACCTCCAGAAATGCATTCTTTCTACCTTATGGTATTCCTTTTCTCAACCTCTCCGAACACCTGGCCATTGTTCTTCCTTTTACTCAGATATCTCAAGCTTTCAAATCCAAAATCTTTGAGGGCACTGAGTTCAAGACTGAAGATCAATGGGCAGCTATCAAAGGAAACAAGGCTCAGTACTCAAAATACCTGACTGCAAGGCCGAATCCCTCTCTCTCAGAGCTCACCCACTCACCTTCTCTGAGTGGTTTATCTTCCAGCACAAGAACTCTTGGGGATCCTTCATTTTGAAGGAAATTCGAGTTGCCAGAGCCTTTCAGCTGTACATGACTTCTGTTACTTGAACAAAATTCCAGAAGTTCAGTTTTGCCAGTTCAACTCGCAGATTACTGTGCTGCAATCAGAGACCCCTCTCAACCTTCCTCTTACAGTAACTTTGTCTCCTTCAAGGTTGAGTTTCCAGTTCTTCTGCCGAAGCTGCACTCGTTAGTGTTTAATTCAGATGCTGGATCTCACGCACTAGATATGTTTGCAAGGCAGCTGGGCCGGATGTCAGCCAAGCAGGGCCGATCTCCCTCCTTCTTGCGGTTCATCTTCAGAGAATATCACTCTGGCCGCATCTCTTCTCTGACCTTAGCTCCACTCATTTCTGAGTGTGAACGCTCACCTCATCAGAATGGAGCTTCTATATCGGGCCTCTTATCAGCAATTGGAAGCTATCAATCAAGATCTGGTTAGTCAGAGGAAGCCTGCTCTTTCTGCAGAAGCCTTTATGGATCTCATTCCATCGCACCCATACCAGAGCTCTATGCTGTATGGGCAGCTAGATATTCTGCCTTCTATGCCTTAAAGCAGGATCTGTTAAATCACAGCTTCACTATCCAATTTCCTTGGACAGATTTCTCCATAGGGCCAGTTTTGGCAGAGTACTTACTTCAGATTCATTTTGGACAAACCTCAGTATGGAGAGTTCTTAGAGCACAGCAAAGGCAACTCTACATTCAGAGGAACATCCCTCCATGGGACCCTCCTTCTCAGTTACCTTTGGCGTTTTCTGCAAATTTTTGAGGATCTTGAGATCAAGGCATGGGCTGCTATCTCACAGCATGCCTCCTTGTTATCTCCTTTGTATTATCTTCTCCCTCTTATAAAAATCTTTCTCTCTTCTTTGTCTCACAGCTTATCTTTTTGCCTAATGACAAAATGGGGGAGACAACTAACGCAAATCTGAAAAACATTTTCATTTTTGTGTATGACGTTTATAATTTGTCATCATCAAAAAGGGGGAGATTGATGACCAAACTGTCCCCATAATAATATTTCCATTTATTTATATATTAATTTGATGATTAACAAAATAACACTAATGGATTACTTGAGCATAAGACAGGAAATAAAGAAAAATGAAAGTTCAAGACAATCTGGTAAGTCTCATCAATTTCTATCCAAGTCTTTGTATCGACTTCTTTGATAAGCAGAACGACTTCTCCTTGACCGGAACGCTCAAATCGTTACCGTAACGATTTCTTTAGAACTCGCAACGACTCTCTAGCCGTACGATTTCTTTAGACCTCGTAACGATTTCTTTAGAACTCGCAACGACTCTCTAGCCGTAACGTTTCTTTAGACCTCGTCACGATTTCTTTAGAATCGCAACGACTCTCTAGCCGTAACGATTTCTTTAGACCTCGTAACGATTTCTTTAGAACTCGCAACGACTCTTTAGCCGTAACGATTTCTTTAGACCTCGTAACGTTTCTTTAGAACTCGCAACGACTCTCTAGCCGTAACGATTTCTTTAGACCTCGTAACGATTTCTTTAGAACTCGCAACGACTCTCTAGCCGTAACGATTTCTTACAACCTCGATAGTCATAACGATTTCGTGTAACGATTTCTTTACAACTTGATAGTCATACGATTTCTTTACAACTCAATAGTCATAACGATTTCGTGTAACGATTTCCTTACAACTCGATAGTCATAACGATTCGTGTAACGATTTCTTTACAACTTGATAGTCATAACGATTTCTTTACAACTCAATAGTCCTAACGATTTCGTGTAACGATTTCCTTACAACTCGTAGTCATAACGATTCGTGTAACGATTCTTTACAACTTGATAGTCATAACGATTTCTTTACAACTTGATAGTCATAACGATTTCTTTACAACTTAATAGTCATAACGATTTCGTGTAACGATTTCTTTACAACTCGATAGTCATAACGTTTCGCGTAACGATTTCTTTATTAGTCATAACGATTTCTTGCAACGATTTCTTTAGAACTCGCAACGACTTGCCTGTTGTAACGGCTTCATAAGTTATCACAACGATTTCTTTACAGTTCATAACGACTTGCTAGAATTCATAACGATTTCATAAGTTATGAAGTCAGCAAGATTCTTTTTATCGAATTTCTTGATGCATCAGTATAATGCTTTTTAATAGCGTTGAAAAGTCAAAGTCATATCTTGTCCGTTGACTGCTATGCATTAAATGCTCTCCGATCGTATCTCCCATGCATGCAGACAATATCTTCCATTTCTATGCTACTCTGTCTACGTACTTTTTCTTGGACAGAAAGGAGCTTTGCTATATACTGCAATATCTGTTCCATCTCAACTAACAATAGACAGCAGTCCTAGCTGTCTTCTATTTATTGATGATATGCTTACAGATATCTGACAAGACTCATCTGGACAACGTTGGACACAAGATACAAAGTTCTATGACATCTCTTTGGCGTGTACACCAGGATAAAAGACTGACGATCAGAAGCTTCCTCAGTGACCAGTCTAACGTACACAAGGATAAGAGACAACGGACACTTCAACGTTCGAATTTGAATCAGCAGTTTAAATAGAAGACTCAAGACGGAAAAGAAAGAGAGGTGCGACAGTGTGCAACATCGCTTGATTTTAGAAGAAGAAAGAAATCCATCTCTCACAATCTTTAGAACTTTGAAGAAGAGCGAAGCCTCCACTCCAACCTGGTTCTAAGCTCTTAGCTCTCTGTGCTCAAAAGGAATCTTCTCATTTGTAAGAGCCTGTGTGGTCCTTGGAGAGAAAAACTTGTTAAATCTCTTCTCTCTCGGGGCTTAGGAGCTTCAGGTTGTAGCTGGTCAAGCTAGAATTTGAAGCCTGTTTTCACACCCTTTTTCTGATTAGTGTGGTTCCCTTCTGGACGAAGGAAGACCTGGTGGTATCCAGGGTGGTTGTTGTTCCCTTCTGGACGAAGGAAGACCTGGTGGTATCCAGGGTGTTTGTTGTTCCCTTCAGGCTGAAGGAAGACCAGTTGAGGCTGGGTGTAAGGATCCTTAAGGGGGATTGTACCCTTGTTAGTAAAATCCTGAGGTATTGCTCAGGGACTGGACGTAGGTCTCCTGTGGAGAGGAGTTCCGAACCAGGATAAAATCCTTGTGTCTTGTGGATGTGTTTTGTGTGATTGTTGTCTTGTTTGCTCTAACTCTAACCTTGTTATTAAGTTGTGCAATCCTTTCAGTAAACAGTTTTAATCAGAGATCGAAGTTTTAATAACCCATTCACCCCCCCTCTGGGCTAGCTAGCTGGGCAACACAACCATGTAACTTTGTAAATACTTAATAATTTACAAATAAATATTTACTTATTTACTGAAATTCTCAATCAATCTCTAATTTTGAGAGATTCATTTTTAGGTCTTGAGTTACATAATTATAGAAGAATGACTTACATAATTTCAGAAGGGCTTACCTAGTTACTCAGGACTTACCTAGTTACATAGTTACATGTGTAATTTACCACTTACGTAGGAAAACCCTTCTGTACTATAATTACCTAGTTACCAGAGACTTACCTAATTACAAAATCCCTGAGTTTCCATACTATGTAACTCTGTAATTATATGTAAGTTATAGAGTATGTAGTTATAGAATTACATTTTGTATTACATAGTATGTACATGTTAATTACACACTTACATGCAGTTACCGAGTTACACATGTAACTCTGTAACTACATAGTTACGCAGTTACAGAAATTACATACTTACGTAGTTACAAGAATTACACATATAACTCTGTAACTAGGTAAGCCTAGATAACATTTGGTAACTAGGTAATCCCTGATAACTAGGTAAGTCCTTCTGAAACTATGTAAGTATGTAATTATGTAGCCCTAATTACATAGTTACAAACTTATAAAATCTCTATGTAGTTACAGAGTTACATGTGTAACTGCATAAGTATGTAATTATATACTTACGTAGTTATATGAATTACGTACTTACACAATTATACATGTAACTTTGTAAATGTATACTTACACAGTTACATATTTAACGTATAACTACTTCATACCTTGTTACATAGTTACAGGAAGAAATAATTACAAACTTAAGGCGTAAAAAACCATGTACTTACATACTTACAGAGTTACATGTGTATGTGTAGTTACATAGTATGTACATGTATAATTACACACTTACATGTAGTTAAAGAGTTACACATGTAATTATGTAGCTACATACTTACGCAGTTATAGGAACTACACATGTAACTCTGTAACTAGGTAAGTCCTAAGTAACATTTGGTAACTAGGTAAGCCCTAATAACTAGGTAAATCTTTCTGAACCCATGTAAGTATGTAACTAGGTAAGCCATAATTACAGAGTTATAAATTTATAAAATTTCTATGTAGTTACAGAATTACATGTGTAACTGCATAAGTATGTAATTACATACTTACACAGTTACATTACGTAGTTACACACTTTTGGGATAACCGAGGAGGATAACGAGGGTTAAAAGCAGGGACTTAAAAATAAGTCTTGCATAAAGCAGGGACCGAAAGGTACAGAGAAAATCTGACAGAGATCTAAAAATAATGTCAGTCCCTGCTAGGGACTAATAATTAATCTCTCTAAAAAATGTAGGCGACTTTGATAATTAATTTGATAACTTAAAAATAATATGACAAGTAGATAGCTTGTGAACATTTTCTTTAATAAATACTCGTATCTCACCTTCTCATTGTATAATTTTATTTGTCTAATCAACATTATAAGAAGATATGAGATCAACGACGAAAAATATTAATTTTATGGCAAAATATTGCAAATCAAACGGCCCGACTAACAATTAATAAAATTGATCTCTAATAAATGATCAATTTGTGTTGGATTGATTTTGCCGCTAATCGAAGACCGATTTGCTATGAAAGTTTTAGGGCAAAATTTTCTATTACACATTTGTGGTGAATTAGTGATAAAAAAAAATCAATTGCAAATTTAGTGATGGAAAATAGTTTAGTAATATCATTTGTAACACACTAAAATAACACACTAATTAAAGTGCACTACAACCTCATCATTTATGAGATGTTTTTAATTTTTTTATTTCAATTATTGATGTGACATATAATTTTAATAGTGATGTTATCAAATGGTGTTACCAATTATTTCTCTTTAGTGATTCGCCGCATCAACTAAAAAAAATTCATCGCAAATTTTGTGATAGAACAGTAGCAAAAGAAGCTCCTCACTAATTTGAGACAGAATTTATTGGTCATTGTTCTGTCATGAATTTGCACCAGAACTATTTTGACCCATTCAGAAATTAAGTTAAGTATAAATATTAGAGAACTCGACACCCAACTTCTAAAATATCAATCCCATCGATGTGCCACTATTCCTACATAACTATAGATGTGTGAATGATTCGTGGAAGTTGAGGGAATTAAAATCGAATTTTGAATTTTGACTCGGCGCTCATATCACCAATTTAAAAATTGAATTAAGTAAAAATAAAGAACTCATATTTGGGGGTTTAATTTCTAAAATATTCATCCGATCCACATATCAATCATCCTTACACAATCGTAGATGCATGAATGAGAGTTGACAAAATTTAAATTATATTCCTAATTTAGACTTGATGCTCATACCATCTATTAGAAATTAAGAAAACAAAGGGAATAGGGGTCCAATATCTAAACTTTTGTCCAGTTAAATTTTAAATTTTAAAAAGAATTAATATTATTATTATTATATATATGTATATCTATATTATTTTATTTTACATGTCTAATATAAAACCCACTACATTCGCGTTCACCACACGGGAGGAGGATCGGAGGATTTATCTTGATATTAATATTATATTAAATACATTTCAAATACTTTATTTCAATGAACATTTTATTTAAATTCAATACTGTAAGATTTTAAGTTGTGCTCAGGGTGTTGCATTGAATGTATGGAATATATATACAAGTCCATTTGAATTAAAAAAAACAGTATTTAAAAAATACAAAAAAAATTGCAATGGATCTTGCGACAGATCTGCATGGAAATTTTGCGATGAAAATTTGTGAAATATTGATAGGAGATCAATGATTAATATTTCGAAATATTCAGCAATGGATTTGAGGAGAATCCACGACAGATTTGAGGAGAATTTGTGGGAAAAAATTTACGACAGAATTGAGAGGAATTTGTGACAAAAAATTCACGATGGATTTCCGAGTTCTGCAATATAATTTTCAGCGGCAGACTTGAGACTGGTTTTTTCTGACAATTTAGTGACGGAAAATTTTGTCGCTAATTAGCATCCATATTTTGCAATGAATAACGACAGATTTATGATGGATAATATTTCTTTATAAACAAGTTATTAGTTATTAAAGAGGTTCTATAAAATAATTCTCACCTTTGCGACGGAATTTGTCTGTCAAAATCCCATTGTTTTCATATAGTGTAAAAATTTTACAAATAGAAATATCTATTCATGAACATTTTATCTATGAATAAGTTATTTAGTTATTAAAGAGAGGTCGTAAAATGATTTGACATGACTTTTGATAAACAAACAAATACGTTAATTAAAGTTTAGGATCAGCTGAATGGGCGAGTGGGTGCTAAAATCGTTCGCAGCTATTTTTCAAATGCGCTTTTGCATAAATATTCTTATTAGAATATTAATGGTCAAAGAATCCGTCTTATATTTCCATCTCCAGTACATCTTTGTTAAAATTAGAAAATGTGCTATATATACCTCATCGGTAACTAGCTCTGACGAAAGTGAAAAATATGTTTTGAATATTTTTTTTCAAATCTTTCTTGTTATCCATTACGTAAAAAATGGACAATTTTACCTGTGAAAAGGCTAAGGTTTTTGTCCATATACTCTTGTTAAACGTTAATTACGTGTAAATTAGGAAGCTCATACGTGATGTTTCTCTTAACTTGCCTTAGTCGATCTATTGACATGAGCATAGACGGATCCAGAAATTTTATTGAGTGGGGTCACTTAAATAATTTTTAATATTTATATAAATAATATATTATATTTAATATAAATAATATATTATACATAAGAAGTGACTCTAGTGAGACAATTTAGTGGGGTCATCTTTATATAAATTCCTCTCAAATCTCCAATTCTAATGGTCATTTAAGAAGAAAAAAATTTTGAGTGAGGTCACGTGACCCCACTCCCTATAAGCTAGATCCGTCCATGGACACGAGATTCATCACTTTTTGTCGTGACTATGGGTCTATTAATTACATGTAAATATTTTAAGAGGGAAATAATTTTTCACGGAATAACTTTTACGTGAAAATGAAAATGTAATTATCTATTTAATTGTTAGGAAAATATAAAGTTGTATCACTACAAGAGAAAGCAGGATTACCGACGGATATTTCCGACAGATTTATTTCCGTCGGTAATTCCGACGGATATTCCGACGTCGGACAATAAGTCGGAAGTTCCGACGGAAATATTTCCGTCGGCAATATCCGTCGGTAATGAAATAATACCGACGGATCTTCCGACAGACATATTACCGTCGGATATCCGTCGGTAGTATTCTGACGGATATTCCGATCCGTCGGAATATCCGTCGAAAGTTTCGACAAATATTTGTAGTCGAAAATCTCGTAGGTAAAATACATTTACTTCCTCCGCCGAAAACCCCACCCCCTTTTCCTCTCTCGCTCTCTCTCTCTCTCTCTCTCTCTCTCTCTCTCTTCTCTCTCTCTCTCTCTCTCTCTCTCGCCATCGGGCGCTGGTCCTCGGGCCTCGACGGCCTCGCGCGGTGGCTGGCAGGCGGCGGCAGCTCCGGGCTCCGGCGACTTGTCGTCTCTGCGCGGCAGCTTTGGCGAATCTGCGCCGGCGGTGAGTCTTCCTGGTTCCCCTCCGGGCCTCCGACCCTCCCTCCCTCACACCATCTCTCTCTCTCCGGCTTCGGCTGTCCTCCCCCATCCCTCTGTGACTCTGTCTCTCTGTCTTTCTCTCTCTCCCCACTGGCCCTCCGGACTCCGGCTCCGGCGGCCCGGCCTCCCCGTAAATGAGAGAGAGTCATATACTTATTGTGTACTAATACTATTCATCAATTTTTTATTTTTTTTATTTTTAATATTTTTTAAAAATAAATAATTTAAATAACTAATGAAAAATAAGTAACTTTGACAAAGACAATATAAAGTAGGAGAAATAAAATAAAAATATAATTGAATGAATAGTGTTCTATAGATATTTAATAAAAAATAAAATTAAATTAACTAATAAAAAATAATTAAATTTAAAAAAGACTACTTAAATGAGTGGAAATAAAATAAAAATATAACTAAATGAATTGTGTCTCAACAAACATCACCGTAGATGTCGAGGAAAATGACATCCACGTGAAAGCCGGGTGCCAAAATTTGGGATTTCGGCAATACAATTTTCCAGATTTTAAGGTACCAAATGATCAAAAAAAATATTTCTCTAAAAATAGTTTCCTTGTACGGGTTTCCGTTCAAACAAGCGGACCCTAAGTATTACAAGGTCTGTTTGATTTTTTTTTAAATGCGTAGGAAAGATATATTTGTAATTAATATAAAATTAGTATAAATACAGGACAGGTTCTTACATAATTTCAATTTTTAAGAGAAGTGTTTATACAAAAATATTTTCCGAAATTAAGCTCAAGGTTTTGACACCTAGTAGGTAGATTCACGTATAAATATTGGCCCCTTCGGAGATTGTGGTGGTTCGTTTTTTGTTCTATCCTGGCCAGCGCCCAGCCCCACGTTTTGTTGGCGGCGGCGGCGGCGGCGCGGCCTGTCACTGACGAGGCAAGAAGGCGACACGCCGCGGGCGGCGACGGCGGCGGACCTGTGCGGTGATGGCGAGGGGAGTCTGCGGTTTGTACGGGGGAGCTCGATTCAGGTGTTTGGACCCTGATCAAGTGGCCGTCCGTATTATTGGACAGATATTTTTTTTCATATTTAAAGTATTTGAAGAAAATATTATTATCCGGCTGTATTCGTAAGTAAGTCCCCCTCAAATTTTTGATGTGAATGGAGTTGTGGTGTTTCGTTGAGGAAGTTATTTTTAATTGGGAACAAGCCAATTTGAATCGAGGAATATTTAATTAGGTGAATTATTTGTCAAATAAATAATCTTGTTAATTAAAAATTTTAGCCAACTCTTTTTCTCTCTCTCATCTTTAACTTATAGAGTTATTTTACAAGCAATCTATTTAAGATTTGTTGTCAGTCTTAACTAGTAACAAGTATTTCTCATTTACATATGTCTACATCCCTTGCATGCAGCATGGATCGATTGACATAGGGAAGTAGCTGGTCGTTTATAATTAGGGTCCTAGCTAGTAAGAAAAGATTCTTCTTTGTATGTATATAGATACATGTAGAAAAGTCCTATTTTGATTTCGTCATAGGAATAGGATTATTTTTTGGCATTTGACAGGTAAGAATCAAAATTCTTTTATATATTATTCGCCCTCTCTATCAATTAACTATAAGATTTGCTCTCTTGTACTTGTGGATAGAGAGAGACAGGTGGCTACGGAACTCGTTCCTACGGATAGAATAAAAGAGAACGGGTAGGAGGGATACTGATCATTTTTGTTTTTATATGCATAGGAGGTCCGCATGCCTCGATCGTGAGAGATTTGACATGCATGTTCTCATCTTGAAATCAGCAATATTGTCTGACCGTAATTTTCTACAATAAATATATGCACCGAATCGCATGTACATGTATACATGTCCACAACATGTATATAATCTTTTATTGCAAGTGTGTGATGCATTCCATTTGATGGGCACCCCACTTGCACACCGCTTTGGTAAGGTACCCCGAGTTAACCCCCTCCCCCAACTTTGAGGAGCGGGTAGAGTTATCTAGGATAACTCAGGGTATTTCTAGGTAAGTCTACCCCACCTAAAAAGGTGGGGTAGAGGGGATAATTTTTTTTCTTATTTTTTTTAATTTTAAAAAATTATCATAAAATTTTAAATACTATCTATTAGATATCTCATATTTTTTATTTTTTCACATGAAAATAAGTAGAGTCAAAGATGATAGTTGACTAAAAGAAATGAGTTAACCTATCTCTATCTCAAAAGTAACAACCAAAGTGAAATATATATTTTTTAGGGTTAAACTACCCTGGGTTAGGCTACCCCTGGGTTGTCTAACCTTCAACCAAAGCGGGCCGCCTATGCAAAGTTCGAGACTTGTGGTAAAGCCATGCTGAGCACTTTCGAAGGAGATTTCTCAAATTTTTTATGATGGGGTTTGTGGCAGGGATTTGAAACCTGAGGTGGGGGTGATTTCAACTCAGTGGCAACTATTACACGTTACAAGAAAAATAAAGTTTGTCCACGAATATATATCAATGGCTATAAAAAATCGTTAACATATCGAACATTTCTCAATGATTATATAAAGTCGTTGACATATTCTAGTATTTTTCAATAGCTGTATCCATTCGTTAATATATATTTAACATTTGTCAACGGCCAACAATAACCGTTGACATATGCTTAAAATTCATTAGCGGTTCAAAAAATTGTTGACAAAATTTAGCATATGTCAACAACTATTTTAAATGATTGATAAATGATTAACGTTTGTCAATAACTATCAATAGCCATCGACAAATATTAGACATATATCAATGGCTTTCTTGAGCTGTTGATAAATATTTTTTTAAAAAAAATGGAGGGCGATTTCTCACCGTTTGTAATTTAACATTTGTCAATTGCTCAATATAGTCATTGACAAATGTAATATTTGTCAGCAATTTTTTATAGTCATTGACAAATATTATAACCATGGACAAATATTTAATAAAATAGTGAAAAAAAGGCGGGACAAATTAACAATTGTCGACGGCTTATAACAGTCGTTGACAAATGTATCATTCGTCAGTGGCTAATGAAGTCGTTGACAAATACATGGTAAAATACTCAAAAACTTTGCGGGCCATTTCCTTCCACCTTCGTCGCATTCTTCTTCCTCCTTTCTCCCTCCCTCCGCAAAAGCTCTGTCTCTCTCTCTCTCTCCTCTCTCTCTCTCTCTCTCTCTCTCTCTCTCTCTCTCTCTCTCTCTCTCTCTCTCCACCTTCGCAAAGAAAAGAGAACACAGAGATCATGTGGAAGGGGGGTGCATCAAAAGCTCCAAACCTACAACGTCAGCCAGTAATCCCCATCCCTCTTCCACACCCCGCTCCTTGCGTACCTGTCAACCGTGTAGATCCGCCTTAGGACGACGATGACGAGGTCGACGACGTCGTCTGTGAGCACGTCAGGAGTGTTGGTGAGGTGGTTCCCTTTCTCTCAGCACTTGGCCAGGTCCACCTTGTCCAGCCCCACACTGAAGCCGGCGACGATCTCCAGGGACGACAGCAGCTTGATCGTGCTGACGTTGGCACCCATTGCTATATTCCCCACGACGACACGAATTGCAAGGATGATGCAGCTCTTGAGGGAGGAGGTGGGGGGGATGCAGGGCTAGGGGAGGGGGGAGGGCAAAGGTAACAACTATAGCTGCTGACATATGTTCCATATATCGACGACTTACCAAATTTATGTCAACAGTTATAAGCTGTTGACATATATATCATATATCAATAGTTCAAAATGACCGTTGACAAATATTAGTAGACGATTTATTTGTCAATAATTTTATCAACGGTTATATAACTGCTGATATATATATATATAACAATAGTTGATAAAAGATAGTTGATAAAAGATATAAAATCATTGATAATATATATAATATCTATATATTATATATATATATAAAATCTTTTATTACAGACATGTGATGAAACATAAATGTTGTAGAATACAAGTTATCTAGAACCCCCGATCTCATGGACAGGTGTAACTTGTCATACTTTCACTTTCGAGGACATCACATCATCATGCTACGACATGCTACTGCTCGCCCCGCTCACGTTCATACTTAATTTGGGGACGGGCAAGACGAAGCAGATCAGAAGACACTTGTAATAAGAATATATAGATAGATAGATAGATAGATGCCCCTTGATCAAATCATGGGTGGGAACCAATCGTGGACAAGAACAAAGATGCTTTTTTGTCACGGTCAAGATCCTCAGCGACATCTTACCAAGGGGGGGCAGAAACCGGGGGCCGCTGTTTGTAAGGCTTACATGCTCTAATATTGGTTGGATAAACATGAGAACGGAATTGGACGTGTCGTCATCTTCCTTAGGTTTTTCTATTTGATTGCTCGTGGACTAGCTACGCTGAGCTGCTCATTTTGGTTGGTTGGCCCCCATGCAAGCTGACAGGTGGAAAGATGGGTTTATCTTTTCGGTGAAGTCATGATCGACTCAACACCAGACTATACAAGTTTTGGTCTTAAATCACGACAACAAGAGCACAACATGATGACAAAGTTGGATTGGGCCGGTGTAGCGTCCAATCATGGTGCGCCATCTCCCTTGTCTGACCCAACCCAAGTTTGTATTTTCAAAGCCACAAAGCACCAGTTTTATTGGTTGGAAGTGTTCTCAGCGCATTTGGACCCAACTAACCTTTTTAGGTCCATTAGAGAAATACTTGCTTCCTCTAACAGACGGGACGTTATTGGGCCATGCCTGCGTGCTGTGTGCGTAAGCCCCATTATTCTTTTCTTTCTTTATTTTATACAGACTCATATTCTCAGTGCAATGCGACAAATAACGAATTAAAGGGATAAGTAACTTTTTTACATTAATGTTAATAATATCCAATAATAAATTAAAAGTGATATATAATATTATGGTGAAAGACGTAAGAGTATTTAAAACATATTTAATATTTTTATTGGATGAGATCCGCACGTCAATGAGCAGACCAATAACATGTTGGGCTGAACGGTTAGAAAAACTACCTCTCCAAATGTGCAGTTAACCTTTTTTAGTCTATTATATATTAGAGAAGAGAGAGAGAGAGAGAGAGGAGAGAGAGAGAGAGAGAGAGAGAGAGCTCACCCAAAATGGTTCACACTGTCGAGTACAACAAGATGTCATCATCTAGACGGGATAAATACAAGGTTTGGACTAATACATCATGCAAGAACTTGACCATGTTAGATTTTTTTAATCCTCCAAGTAGTGAAGTTTTAATCCGTTGCCTCGCACAAGGTGACATAATTAAAAAACCATCAGCTAATCGCCCATTTTCAACGAGCCCAACTCGTCGTTCTTCAGTGGCTTGACCATTGCGCCATTCAACCAAAAAAAAACTCGTCCTTCCTCAGACAGAACTAGTGTTGTCCCGAACGCATGCAAATGCGAGTATGAAACATCTTTACGCGCGTGACTCATGAATTAGATATATTAAGTAATCCAACTGGGTCTTCATCTAAATCATCGAAAAATTTCATCAGCATCAGTCGTTTTGAAACATTTTCCCCCTAAATTTTAAACAAGATTAAGAGATAAAGATGGATATCCGTTTCAATCGCGCGTCAAAAATTTTGATTGGCTCTAATTAATTAGGTGAGATTCGTCTTAACCCTGTGGCTGCCAATATTGGCAGAATCTGTGTTATCTCAAACTAGATTTAATCAGGGTATTTGGTAACCCAAGATGATGATGATACAACTCCCTGATCATCTAAGCTTTAATGGGTACATATTAAAATGTTACCCAGCTATATGCAAACAAATTCGGTCCGAATTCTGACAAAAAGCATGGCATATCATGCGGTCCAAATTTTGATTCAACTCAATCTGGTTTGAGATAATCGAACTGTCTATAGAAATGATCAATTTGAATCGGACTAATTAATGTGGAGGATATGAACCTAAACATGCTCACCCTTTTAGCACATTTTTGTTTCTTTCATGGAAAGTTTGGAGGAACTTGTATATGCTTATCAATTGATGTCAAACACTTTCCTATCATTCTTGGTAATCTCATAAGTTTTGTAGACTTTTAGAAAACCTCAGTTTTAATAAAATATTTATTAAGGACTAGCATATTAGAATCGTGAGGGTTAATTTTTTTGTAATATCTGTAAAAAAAAATCTTGAAAATTCTTATAAATCTACTATCGTTGAGAGTAGAACACCTAACCTCCAAATGCACGGCTGAGTGAGCCATTCCTTATCCATATTAGAGAGGGGGGGAATCTATCGAGAACAACCTACAATTGGTCTTCATGCATATATATAGGTACAACAGGCAGTGGCGGAGCCAGGGTATATCCAGTGGGGTCACGTGACCTCACTGGATTTTTCATAACTCTATTAGAGAGTATAATTTTTTCTATTAAATTTACTTTGATTAAAAAAAATTAAAAGAAGTGACCCCACTATATTAAAATAAAATATATGAGTGCACCCTAATTTTTAAAGTGACTCATTGAAATAAATTCTAGATCCGTCACAGACAACAGGTAGACCTTCATGGACATATGGCCAAGTAGGTGCTTCATGACGAGTTACTCTACAAGGCCCATGTTTCACCCCGTACAATACCATGTGAAAACATTAAGGTGTTCCGGTGATATATATATAGCTTAATCAAACATTTGGATCGACTTTGCCCAATTGCTGGAAGAGCAATCTGTATGAATTGGGACTTGTATTAATGTTCATTTCACTTTCTCTATACCACTTGAATTCCATTTCATCTCGTTTAATTATGAGCATTGTTTTCCTATTCTAGGGGTAGTTCAGTTTTATTACAATCTAAATAAAAGAGGTGTAAATATTATAATAGGTGAATGATTCAGATGAAATATTGGAAACGAACGATTGCTAATTTTCTAGCATGATTCCAAAGTTAATTAATCACACTTTCGAGAGTACTAATGGCATTCCTATGGCATCACACGAAGTACTATTCTTGCCGATCGACACCCCTTTCACCAGAACCTAAAATTAATTGGAGCCTTTTTTATGTTCTTGGAAGGCCATATATGCTCATGGGTAAGCTAGCTAACTCTTGTTAATTAGGTCAATGACAGGCTATAGAATTGAGTGATAGGGGAGGAGAGACTCTAGAGGAAGCATACAACCTACGGACTCAAGACAACATGTCAAGTATCTGGATGGAGATTCCTCAAGTGGGTAGATTTTCTCCATGTGAAATCATGGTAGTGTGGGTCTTGACAAACTGAAGACTAGGATTTGGAGGGTTGTGCAAGGTTGACGACTATCTACTTATCTGTCCACCAGCACATTTCCTGGACAGAAAGCAGAACATGTCCGTTTCATGACGAAGAAGAAACTATATATGTACCATTCGGTCATCAATGCTCCATTCAATCAATCTACAGGGGAAAAAATTTCATTAAGATAGAATCTTATTGGTAGCCATTGGATTATGTGGACTAAGAGATGATTTGGGCAGAAAGACGGATGTTAACACGGTATTGACATTAAGAGAGAGAAGCTTAATGGTGGTCATTGGAAGACTAGGCAAGAAGAGAAACAAGAGTATGGTGGCTAGTTTTGCTGTGCGACTGTGATCAGGTGACTTTTGGGCAGAAGGAAGCAAGATAGTCCTCAGTTAAGCTAGGCCTTCAAACTGAGTTGAAAGGTGAAATCTTTTGGGGTGGATCATACTTCTCTGGGAGATGAATGGATAGACTGCCTTGTTCTTTGCAAGTATCGCTAGGCTGTCTGAGTAATCCTTTTCTTGAGGGTGTTGTCATAACAGATGTCACTTGCATATTTCCTTTTATCCGTCAATAGAACTTGTCATAGTTAATAATTTGCCTCTCATGAAAGGTTGTCAAGATTATCTTGAAATCGCTCCCAAATTGAAAAGGTAGTAATGATAAGAAAAGAACATGCCAAGTAAACAACATAAGACCAATCATGATGTGGGAGAATTTTAATTTTTTTTAAATTTGAATTTGTGTTGATTTGATTTTTATTGTTTCTTTTGAAAATGACTATGGATTTATGTTTTGACCTCTCTCCACTGACCTAGACTAGTGTTAATTATATCAATACAGAAACTAAATCAAAATGAACTTACAACATTCGAATCGAAATTGAACTGTCAAAAGTAGAGTCAAACTTGTTGAAGTACTCAATTCAAGGTCAAATATTCTGAAATCAAATCAAGTCTGAGAATTAAATCGGTGTCCCAAATTTTAAGTCAAGGTTACACATCAAATCACTAAGTTAGAATACTAATTCGTAGTAGCAAGTCGGAGTACCACACTAGACTTACAAGTTGACAAACCGAGTTAAAGTGACGAGTGACAAGTCAATATATCAAGTCGAATTGCAAGTTGGAATACAGATCGAAAAGTACCAAGTCAAGTTTCCTATCGTAATTGTCAAGTTTTAGGATTCTAAAAGTGATCTCCATAGGCTCAAGAAGTGACCTTCATCATGTAGCACTTTGTATCGGGCCCCTTTGGAAAAGGGTTAGGCTAAAGTTAACCTGGGTTAACCCTGTGTTAAGCTAAAAAGTACTTTGGAAAGTAATAAAATTTAATCCGAGTCAAAATGGATTAGGATAGATGTAAACTGGGTTAAACTGGGTTACCCTAACCCACCTCTGGAGGTGGAGTAGAGTTAACCCTCTTTAACACTTTTTTAAATACCATTTTACCCCTGAGTTTTGAGGTGTATTTACACCTTTTTTCGCATACGGAACCCACTCCCCCTTCTCCCACCCCTGTTTCACGCGTACCTCACACCCTCTCCTCCACCCGTCTTCGTCTTCCTCCGACTTCATTCACCTGCGATGACAGGGAATCTTCTGCCGTGGAATCGACATCGCCATCATCCTACTGCAAATCCTGCTGGGCTCACATGCTACTGGTGCTCACGGGCTTCTCCATTCGTAGCTGGGTCTTCTCCATCCTGCTGGGTCTTCCTCTCTCGCTCTCCCTACCTGGCTCTAGGGTTCACGCCTCTGCAGATTCATCTCTCGATCGACAACACATCATGCGTCTATGATGCCATGATCGTGGTCACGGGGTGTTCTCCTTTTCCTTTACCTAATTTTATTTCATGGTTGAGGGTCTATTTAAGCGGATTTATTAGTCTTCTGTGAAGTCTTCTGGACCGGCTATTACTCTCCTCTCCATTTATTCAAGGTTGCCCTCTGTGGGTGTTCATTCGGTGGTAGTTTTCTCTTCTTGAAGGCCATTGCTATGGTTTTTTCATTCTGCCCTATATTCCCCTCCTCTGTGGGTGGTCATTCGGCAGACTCTTCTGTTCTTGAAGGCCGGCACTCTAGTATTTTTCATTGTGCCCTATACCCCCTCCTCTTGGTGTCGTATATCCCCTCCTCTTTGGTGTTCACTCTGTGGTTGGGTGAATTTGGTTTAGGCATCTTCCACTTCTGTTTTTGCCCTATATTCGCCATCTATGATTTTTGGTTCCTATCATAGTGTGATTTCCGTCATATTATGTTCATTTCAATCTGTGATTATTTATCCTCCTGTTTTTGCTGCTTCCTATCCTAGTGTGATTTCTGTCATATTATGTTCATTTCAGTCTGTGATTATTTATCCTCCTGTTTTATGTAGTTCTCCTTTGATTAATCCTCCTGCCATCTGTGATTTCTGGTTCCTATCTGGTGTGATTTATGTCATATTATGTTCACTTCAGTCTGTTTTTATTTTGCCATCTGTGATTTTTGGTTCCTATCCTAGTGTGATTTCTTTCATATTATGTTCATTTCAGTCTGTGATTATTATCCTCCTATTTTTGTTGGTTCCTATTGTAACGCCCCGACGCGGAATATCGGAGCGAAATTACAGTTATTAAATAGTACAGAGCGAGAAATAAATGACAAACCAGTGCACAAATAGAAATAATATCAAATAACCTCCAATTTCATTAATATTCCATCAAACACCATGACCTAACTATTACATCAACTGATCAGAGCCATAACTAGGGCCCAGAGTACTTTATGCAAATCCAACCAATACATAAGGACTAACTGACTTATAAATATACTAACTAACTACTAAAGCAAATGGATGCTGAATCTGGTCACTCTTGGACATCGTCCTCATACCCATCCTCATGAGTGTGGTCACCATCCGACTCAACTGAACACATGAATAAAATACGCAGGATGAGCGAATAATGCCCAGTAGGACTTAATATCTCATGAGAACAAGCATGCTTTAAATAATTAATGTTTTAAATGGCAGGGTAACGAAAGAGTATAGTCGTGTAGAGCAAGTAACGATAGCAAGAGAGCAATAGCACTGGTATAGTGAAAATAGCACAACAATAACGATAATAGAATGACCATGTAACGATAATTGCACTTGTATAGCACTTGAATAGATAGCACTTTGATTGTCAACGATTAATTGTTATAGTATTAAATGGCACTGGATGCATGTCGTATATATCCTGATCATGTAACTCTTGTAAGGAAATAGCACTCTTCGGGAGCTCTCCCGAGGACCAGACCGGGTCCTATTGCACTGGCATATAGCACTTGTTATTTTAGACAATCAATTATATGGTCAAATAGAGTACCAAGAAGAGATGAGAGTAATAGACGAAATAGATGAGAGTACAGAGTGAAAGTGAACAGATGAGAGTAACGAGATAGTAGATGAGATAGGGGTATAATCGTAAAAAGTCGTTAAACCATGATAGTAACAGTTGCACAATACTAGGTCGGGTACCGGCAGTCTGGTAGAAATCACCACCACCCACTAGCTGTGCTATGAACATAGGCTAGATGGTCCGGCATGATCACGAGGTAACAGAGAACTCACTAAGGCCGTTTGGATCGTACTGATCCCTAAGGGTGTAACGGGTTTTAGGGTACAACCAGCTCATCGGCTAAGGACGTGCGCCAAAGCCAAGAAGACTTATGGAGGCCTTGACAAGGATTCCCTGGTCCAGTCAGGAGTCTTTCCGGTGGAGAGGTGGTCCATGCCAAGAGAGTGTGTAAAAATTAGGGTCCGTCGTGCCTCGAGTGCTCGAAGGCCGAGGGAAGCGGTAACGGTGTATAAAATGCGCGAGTAAAACGAAGACAAGTGTAATTATTTAAATAGAAAATTTTAGTAATTTATTTCACTAATTTACCAGATATATTATTGCGTGAATAATAAGGTCTCATGGCAAACATGAATGTTTAGTGTGTGCATGTGTATGAAATCAAGAGCATGTATGGTCGTGCACATGGCTTTTAAAACTAATTAATATTATGTGAAATTACCCATTAATAATTTACAAGTCGTACTGTTCATGAGAGTGCTAAATTAGGTTTAACAGAATTTGATGGGGGTTAAATTATAGGGTCATGAAGGCAAATCAGGGTCTGGCCGCTCTATTGATGTCACAACGCAGGGTGTTGTCACAATCAGGTCGCGACAAGGCGGACCGGCGCGATCAGGTTTTAGGTCGCGACGGGGTTAACAGTCGCAATCAGGTCGCGACACTACGTTCAGTCACGTTCTGCTGAACCGGGCGCCGGGGTGAACCGGGGGTAGGTCGCGACATGTCGACCTGTCGTGTTTAGAACGTGACGGCTCTTCCTGTCACGACCCCCTCTGATATCGCGGCAGGTCGGGCCGTCGCGACACCAGAAGGCCGCCCGAGCCCAGAAAAGGGGTTTTGCCCTTTTTCCAGGTAGGGTTCCTCCCTTCAAACTCAATACAGGGCTACTCTAAAATGCTTATCAAATCGTAGGAAGCCTCAAAAATCATGAAACAAGTTTTAAACAATGGAGAACATGGAGATCTATCACTGATAACGATTAATTAGAAAACCATCATGTATAGTGCATGCTTTGACTTGGTTACTTTTCGTTAACCTAAACATGCACAGTCAAAGATCAACGAATTAATTAGCGATGGATACATGATGAAAACTAGGGAAACTAGGGGCGTTTGAAAGCCAACAACACGTAGTATTAAGAGAATATTCGCATGGCATGGGATCATGTATATGCATGGATTGAAGGCAATAATGTGGGTTCGGGTACATGGAGAATAACAGGGCTTCACAGAATTAATTCTCCTTCATGGATGAATGAAAAATAGCAAAACCAGAGGGCTTTCGAAGAGGATCATGAAGGCTACCTAGGGTTAAAGTTTCACGAGTTTAGCTTGAGAGATTGCCTACCATTCCGTGTTGACAAGAAACTAGTGTTGATGACGAAATAGAAGATGAAAAACCAAGCTCCAAGCCCTTCTCCTCCAAGCTCCTACGTTCTCCAGCCTCTCCCTTCGTCTCCCAAAGTCTCAGCACGCAAATGAGGGTTGATAGGTCAGATTAGGGTATATTTGGTTGCTAATAGAGTCATCTCTTCCTTAAGACTCCTCCCTTTCCTCAAACTCTGAATTCCCATATTTATCTCCATTTTCTTGCCTTTATCTATCTAATAGGATTGGGAAGGGATCCAATTTCATGGGAAAAGGGTTAGGGTAAGTATAAGACTCTTCTTAGGATAGATATGTGCAATTTAATAATTATTAAACCCTTTACTAATTACTACTTATTTTTATTTCAAATTTAGCTTAATTACTTCTCATCCCATGATGGGCTTCTCACAATTAGGCCCATTTATTTTGTATTTGAGCCATTTACACAACCCATTATTGATTTAACTTAATGTGCTTGATTTAATTTCCTTTTTATTTCACTTATTCCTCATTTATTCTAATTAAATGTAATTATCTCATTTATTTAATTAAAATTTTATTTTATTACAATTTTAAAAATCAAGTTGCTACATCCTCCCCCTCTTAAAAGAATTTGGTCCCCAAATTCATATGATCGTGAGAGGAAGAGTGACTTACTGAATAACTCCGGATAATTCCGTCGCATTAGTGCTTCGGGCTCCCACGTGGCTTCTTCGACTTCATGATTCTCCAGAGTATCTTGACCATGGGTATAGCTCGATTCCGAAGTTGTTGCATCTTCTTGTCCAAGATCTTTACTGGTCTTTCTTCGTAGGTCATGTCTTGTTCAAAATAATGTCATCATAGCTGATTACGTGTGACGGATCATACACGTACTTCCTCAGCATTGACACATGGAAAACGTTATGTACCGTAGAGAACTGGGGAGGTAGTGCTAGTCGGTACGCCACCTCGCCAACTCTATCCAACACTTCAAATGGACCTATGAATCTTGGTCTTAGCTTGCCTTTCATCCCAAACCTTTGAAATCCACAGGTCGGGGATACTTTCAGCATCACATGGTCTCTAGTTTGAAATCTAAGTCCCTTCTTCTCTTGTCTGCATAACTTTTCTACCTGGACTAGGCTATCTTAATTCTGTCTCTGATAATTTATATATCCCTGCTAGTGTTCTGCAGCATGTCTGGTCCCAGCCATTGCTGTTCACCTACTTCATTCCAACAGACTGGCGATCTGCAACTTCTTCCATACAGCGCTTCAAATGGTGCCATCTTAATGCTCGCCTAATAGCTGTTGTTGTAGGTGAATTCTATTAGGGACAGTTGTTCATTCTAATACCCTTTAAAATCTATAGTGCAGGCACGAAGCATGTCTTCCACTATCTGGTTTGTCCTTTCTGTCTGTCCATCCATCTGTGGGTGGAAGGCAGTGCTGAAATTGAGTTTCGTGCCCAAGGCAGTCTGAAGTCCCTTCCAGAATCTACAAGTGAATTTGGGGTCACGGTCTGAGACTATATAGACACGGGGTGTAACGGTTCTGACCGTTCGGATCGTTCTTGTGTGGACGTGGAGGCCAGTGTATGGCCGATGACATGTGTGTAGCAGGTGATTTCGCAGGTTTTGAGGTTTTGCCAAAGCATTCTCTGTTTCTCGGTTGCTAACGCAGTCGTTTTGAGGGTCGCGATGGGATCGCGACAGTGAGGAGTGTAGCGATATGATCGCGACAGTCTGTAGCGTCGCGTTTATAAAACCGCCATTCTAAGTGATCGGGTGTCATCAGCAGATTAAGGCGACAGTCTTGAGCGTCGCGATTAGATCGCGGTCGTGTAGAGTGTCGCGTTCTTACCTGCGTTGTGTTTTTAAGTAACCCTAGCAGAACAGAGCAGATGAAAGCTATGTTCGGCCAGAGGGTTTTGCTGTGGGATTTTGGGTGATTCGGCTAGCTAGAGCTCGGTTCGACGAGTTTCCTCTGCGAGGACGTTGCTTGGAGTGGAAGGAACCTCGTACAGGCTTCATTCTTCGCGTTCTTCGCAAAGGTAGGGAGATTTCCTGAGTTTTGATCCGTGGATTTCCCGTATGAAGTGGTTAATGTGTTTCCTGCTTTCTAAAACATAGATAGCATGTGTAGGAACACATTAAAGCATGAAAACGGACTGTAAACTGTTGGTTATAAAGAGTTTGGGGTGACCAGATTGAAGGGTTCTGGACAGGGTTCGCACCTGCTATCGCGGTCGCTCTGAGACCGCGATAAGGTCGCGACACCGCGAGCTGTCGCGTTCTGAAGGCGGTCTATCGTGTCGCCGTGATAACAGCCGAATGTTGTCTTTCGAGCATAAATATTGTGTAGGATTATCTGTTCAGCACAGTTTATGTTATATGGTGATAGAAAGAGGTGCATTGGCACTCTCTACGCTCGAGGAGCGTGTGGTGTGTGGTTTACTTGTTGTTCACGCGGTTTACGAGAAGGTTTCACGTGGCTGAGCGTTGCGCACGTGGTTTCTGTGTACGTAGTGTGTAGTTTGACGCCTTCCGTGGATACCTCCTCAGTTGGGAGCCCCATGTTTTGTGTGAGCCAGGCACGTGAGTGCTCGGGGCTTGTCCCGATACTGGGTACCGACGAGGTCTTGTTGTCTTCCGGACACCCTCACTCTTGTGTTGAGTAGTACGTCCGGCTGAGGGAAGACGGCAGTGGGACAGCGACTAGAGAGTTGGTTGTGTTGTCGCTTGTAGCGCGCTCGTAGTTGGGGGAGACGGACACCAGTAGATGTACTGGACCCCAGCTAGTCCTATTTTCCAGTGCCTCACTTTAGGGAGCTCGGGCCAGAGTCCCTAAGGGTGTTAGGCATGGGCCTGCGTGGTGTGTGACCTGCAGGTTGTGGTGGTTTAATTGGACTCCACAGTTCTTGTACTTGTTAGTGGAGCGGCAGCTGGACCTTTCGTCCGTGGCTGCGAGACTGAGAGGTGGTCCTGTGTGGTTTGTCCGGGTCAGTAACTGGTGTCGCGAACCAGTTGACGTGGCTCGAGTGTGGCGTTTTCTCTACAGTAGTAGCTCGTACACTTGTTTGGTGTTGCCGTTTATTTAATTACGTTGATTCCTGTTAAGCGGCAAGTGGTAAGTTATACTTACAGTTTTATATCCTGCTTGTTATTATTATAAATTGTTAGTGTAGCACTTCCTGCTTTGCTACTTGTGTTGGTTTGCTCGGTTTCTAGGGAGTTTCCCTACTGAGCCAATGACACGTGAGGCTCACCCCTACCTCCAACCAGGTGAGGGAGACCCGGAGATTTCGCGTCCGTCGTCCAGTGGAGGGTCTGCACCACCAGCAGTGTAATTCTACTTTACTGTTGTGCACCTCGGGGTATGCCCCAGGTTCTGTTGTAGTTTGGCTACAGTTGTGCTATGGCTATGTATATTTCATTTAAAATTTGTGGGATTGACAGATCTTATGAATGTTGAGTTGTTTCCTCTATTTCTACGGACTCGTGGTTTGATATCCCTTGCGAGGCTTCGGCCCGTTCGCGGGAGGCGGACTCGAATCAGGCTTGCTATCAGGTTAGCGGGTCTGATTGGCGAGAACCGTCACAGTTGTATCAGAGCAGTCTGTGAGAGTATAAAGTAATTGGAAATACATAGCCATGTCTTTACTGTAACCCATTGCTAGTAGTAACCCTGATTTTGTATTGATTTCTTGTATGTATTGTTGGAATAATATTTGTGTAGGTTTAATAATGGCCGAAAGGAGAGATGTGGGAGGTGATGGAGAAGGATCAGGAGGGGATCCTACCCAGAGGATGATGGAGAGGATTTGGGAGAGTTTGACAGAAATTCGAGTGAGATTTGATCAGCAACCACCGGTACAACCAGCGACAGTAGTACCACCATTACCAGAGAGGAGGCAGTACCAGTAGCTCCAGTTCCATTTCCACCCGGAATAGAGGTACCTCCTGTAGTACCTGTACAACCGGCAGTTCCAGTGAGACCAGTTAATAGAGAGGAGACTACGGTGCTTGTGGAGCAGTTTTTGAGATTGCAACCCCCTACATACTCAGGAGCCCCAACCCGGATACAACGGAACATTGGATACATGAGATTGAGAGGGTTTTTGCAATAATGAGGTGTTCCCAGGAAGACAGAGTATTACTTGCGGCATATCAGTTACGAGGGTTTGCACAGGAATGGTGGCGGCTGAAGATGCAGACAGTCTTTACAGGCAGGGTGGAGGAACTATCCTATGGTCAGAATTCTTGTCAGTCTTTAATGATTCCTTCTTCCTAATGCAAATTCAGCAAATGAAGAGAGAACAGTTTAGAACATTTCAGCAAGGGAATCTTTCAGTGCTTGAATATCAGATGAGATTTATAGCTTTGAGTAGGTATGCCCCATATGTTGTGACAGATAACACAATGATGGTGGAATACTTTATTCGAGGTCTGAGGCCGGAATTGCAAGATACAGTGATTCCTTGATGTGTAGAATAGTGGAAGAGGCAGCTCAGCGAGCAGCAGTACTTGAGAGGACTGTTCGGGCCAGGCAAGGGAAGTCTCAGGCAAGTGGATTAGGTTTAGGTAGCTTTCGGTATCCGCAACCGTCAGGAGGAAGTAGTAAGGGAAAAGCATCTTCCGAAGCTTCTTCATCATCGGGAATAGGAAAATGGGGTAAGTAGATAAGAAATTCTTCCAAGGAGGCCGAGGTAGAGGCAGGCAGCAGGTTTTCCGCAGGGAGGTTTTCAGCAGGGTCGTGGTTATAGACCACCGATTTCAGAAGAATCCCAGCAGAGTACGGCAGGACAGCCATCGGTACCTCCATCTTTCCGATGTTATAATTGTGGACAGCCAGGACATTTAGCAAGAAATTGCCCATATCCTCGAGAGCAGACTTATGGTAGAGGTATTCAACCGCAGCAGCAGCAACCTTTTCAGCGGTCAGCAGAGCAGGGTAGAGGTTCACCGTACCAAAGAGGAGGTCGGGGTCGAGTAATGGCTATTACTAGAGCTCAAGCGGAAGCATCTAATCTTGTTGAAGGTATTCTACCTTTCTTTGATTTCACTGTTAAAGTATTAATTGATCCGGGTGCTTCTCATTCATTTATTTCCGAAGATTTTCTGGATAGCATGGTGCATCCTTTAGAAGAGAAATTTTGTGAGTTGGTAGTGGAAATTCCCTCAGGAGGGTATTTGTTGACTTCTTGCTTTTTAGAAGATGTTCCAATAGTGATTCATGGAAATCAAATGCCTGCAACGTTATATGCTTTAACATTGAAAGAATATGATGTGATTTTGGGAATGGATTGGTTAGAGGCCTACGGGGCATTGGTTGATTGTAGAAAGAAGAGGGTCAGGTTTTGCCGACCGGTGGTGAGGCATTTGAATTTCAAGGTATGTCTTTTTACACTCCCAATTATAATTTCTGCACTTAGAGCTAGAAAGTTAATTATGCGGGATGTGTAGCGTATTTTGCTTCTGTTAGTCTAGTTGAATCTGATAAGTCTGTAGATTCAGTGCCAGTAGTTAGAGAATTTGCAGATGTGTTCTCAGATGAGTTGCCAGGTTTAGCTCCGCATAGAGAAGTGGATTTTACAGTGGAATTGCAACCAGGCAGTTACCTATTTCTAAAGCACCATATAGAAGGGCTCCAGCATAATTGAAGGAATTGAAGAAGCAATTGCAGGAATTGTTGGAAAAAGATTTTATTAGGCCTAGTCAATCACCTTGGGGAGCGCCAGTGTTATTTGTTAGAAAGAAAGATGGTAGTCTAAGAATGTGTATAGACTACAGGCAGCTGAATAAAGTTACAATTAAGAATAAGTATCCACTTCTGAGGATTGATGATTTGTTTGATCAACTGCAATCAGCTAAAGTGTTTTCCAAGATAGATTTGAGATCAGGATATCATCAATTGTGGATCAGAGAAGAGGATATTGAGAAATCAGCTTTTAAGACCAGGTATGGGCATTATGAATTTGTTGTGATGCCTTCGGATTGACAAATGCACCTGCAGCATTTATGAATTTAATGAATAGAATATTTCATCAGTACTTGGATCAGTTCATAGTGATTTTTATTGATGATATATTAGTCTATTCAGCATCAGAAAAAGAGCATGTAGATCATTTGCGGATTACTTTGCAGATATTGAGAGATCATCAGTTATTAGCTAAGTTGTATTTGGAAAGGATTATACCTTTGCATGGAATACCAGTCACTATAGTTTCAGATCGAGATCCTCGATTTACTTCAGGTTTTTGGAGGAGTTTACAAATAATTGTCGGCACAGAGCTAAGGTATAGTTCAGCTTATCATCCGCAAACAGATGGGCAAACGGAAAGAACAATTCAGACTATTGAAGATATGTTGAGAGCTTGCTATCTTGTGTGGGGAGGCATTTGGGAGCGTCATTTGGGTCTGTGAGTTTGCATATAATAACAGTTATCATTCAAGTATTGAAATGGCACCTTATGAAGCATTGTATGGTAGACCGTGCAGATCACCGTTAAATGGCATGAAGTAGGTGAAAGGCAGGTTTTGGGTCCAGAATTAGTTCGTCAATGTGCAGAAACAGTGAGATTCATCCAAGAGAAATTGAAAACAGCTCAGAGTCGCCAGAAGAGTTATGCAGATGTTAGAGGCAGACCATTACAGTTTGAAGTAGGTGATTATGTATTTCTAAAGGTATCCTACTAAAGGTGTATTAAGATTTAGTAAGAAAGGTAAATTGAGCCCGAGATATGTTGGACCGTTTCAAATCAAGGAAAGATTGGGTGAAACAGCCTATAGATTAGATTTGCAGTAGATTTCACGGATGCGCATGATATTTTTCATGTCTCAATGTTAAGGAAATATATCAAGGACCCATCCCAAGTTGTCAGCTATCAAAGAGATGATTTGAAGCCGGATATGACAATACCGGAGTATCCAGTGCAAATTTCAGGCCATAGAACTCAAAAGCTCAGGAATAAGGAAATTGAATTAGTAAAGGTCAGATGGGAGAATAGACAAGGTGGTGAAGATACTTGGGAATTAGCAGAAGAAATGAGAAAGGCATATCCATATTTGTTTGAGTAAGTTTTATTCTTTTAAGGTGATAGTATCATGTTAATTAAATTGAAATTTTGATAGTTGGCTTTTGATTTTAATTTCGAGGACGAAATTTCTTTTTAGGTGATAGTAATGTAACGTTCTGACCGTTCGGATCGTTCTTGTGTGGACGTGGAGGCCAGTGTATGACCGATGACATGTGTGTAGCAGGTGATTTCCACAGGTTTTGAGGTTTTGCCCAAATCAGTCTCTGTTTCTCGGTTGCTAACGCGGTCGTTTTGAGGGTCGCGATGGGATCGCGACAGTGAGGAGTGTCGCGATATGATCGTGACAGTCCGTAGCGTCGCGTTTATAAAACCGCCAATCTAAGTGATCGGGTGTTGTCAGCAGATTAAGGCGATAGTCTTGAGCGTCGCGATTAGATCGCGGTCATGTAGAGTGTCGCGTTCTTACCTGCGTTGTATTTTTAAGTAACCCTAGCAGAACAGAGTAGATGAAAGCTTTGTTCGGCCAGAGGGTTTTGCTGTGGATTTTGGGTGATTCGGCTTGCTAGAGCTCGGTTCGACGAGTTTCCTCCGCGAGGACGTTGCTTGGAGTGGAAGGAACCTCGTACGGGCTTCATTCTTCGCGTTCTTCTCAAAGGTAGGGAGATTTCCTGAGTTTTGATCCGTGGATTTCCCGTATGAAGTGGTTAATGTGTTTCCTGCTTTCTAAAATATAGATAGCATGTGTAGGAACACATTAAAGCATGAAAACAGACTGTAAACTGTTGGTTATAAAGAGTTTGGGGTGACCAGATTGAAGGGTTCTGGACAGGGTTCGCACCTGCTATCGCGGTCGCTCTGAGAACCGCGATAAGGTCGCGACACCGTGAGCTGTCGCGTTCTGAAGGCGGTCTATTGTGCCACCGCGATAACAGCCGAATGTTGTCTTTCGAGCATAAATATTTGTGTAGGATTATCTGTTCAGCACAGTTTATGTTATATGGTGATAGAAAGAGGTGCATTGGCACTCTCTACGCTCGAGGAGCGTGTGGTGTGTGGTTACTTGTTGTTCACGCGGTTTATGAGAAGGTTTCACGTGGCTTGAGCGTTGCGCACGTGGTTTCTGTGTACGTAGTGTGTAGTTTAACGCCTTCCGTGGATACCTCCTTAGTTGGGAGCCCCAAGTTTTGTGTGAGCCAAGCACGTAAGTGCTCGGGGCTTGTCCCGGTACTGGGCACCGACGAGGTCTTGTCGTCTTCCTGGACACCCTCACTCTTGTGTTGAGTAGTACGTCCAGCTGAGGGAAAGACGGCAGGGGAACAACGACTAGAGAGTTGGTTGTGTTGTCGCTTGTAGCGCGCTCGTAGTTGGGGGAGACGGACACCAGTAGACGTACTGGACCCCAGCTAGTCCTATTTTCCAGTGCCTCACTTTAGGGAGCTCGGGCCAGTGTTAGGCATGGGCCTGCGTGGTGTGTGACCTGCAGGTTGTGGTGGTTTAGTTGGACTCCACAGTTCTTGTACTTGTTTAGTGGAGCGGCAGCTGGACCTTTCGTCCGTGGCTGCGAGACTGAGAGGTGGTCCTGTGTGGTTTGTCCGGGTCAGTAACTGGTGTCGCGAACTAGTTGACGTGGCTCGAGTGTGGCGTTTTCTCTACAGTAGCTCGTACACTTGTTTGGTGTTGCCGTTTATTTAATTACGTTGATTCCTATTAAGCGGCAAGTGGTAAGTTATACTTACAGTTTTATATCCTGCTTGTTATTACTATAAATTGTTAGTGTAGCACTTCCTACTTTGCTACTTGTGTTGGTTTGCTCGGTTTCTAGGGAGTTTCCCTACTGAGCCAATGACACGTGAGGCTCACCCCTACCTCCAACCAGGTGAGGGAGACCCGGAGATTTCGCGTCCGTCGTCCAGTGGAGGGTCTGCACCACCAGCAGTGTAATTCTACTTTACTGTTGTGCACCTCGGGGTATGCCCCAGGTTCTGTTGTAGTTTGGCTACAGTTGTGCTATGGCTATGTATATTTCATGTAAATATTTGTGGGATTGACAGATCTTATGAATGTTGAGTTGTTTTCTCTATATTTCTACGGACTCGTGGTTTGATATCCCTTGCGAGGCTTCGGCCCGTTCGCGGGAGGCGGTCTTGAATCAGGCTTGCTATCAGGTTAGCGGGTCTGATTGGCGAGAACCGTCACACGGGGACTCCATGTAATCTCACAATTTCCTTCACATATAAGGCTGCAAGCACATCAACACTCCAGGTGCTCTAATGGCAAGAAAATGTGCGGACTTAGTCAAACGGTCCACAATAACTCATATAGCATCAAGTCCACCACGAGTTCGGGGTAAACCCATCATGAAATCTATGCCAATACTTTCCCACTTCCATTCAGGTATGTTCAGGGGTCTAGTACACCCGCAGGACGACGATGTTTAGCTTTTACCTGTTGGCATGTGAGGCAGTGCGCGGCATGCTCAGCCACCTCACGCTTCATGTTTGGCCACCAAAATGACATTTTCATGTCCTGGTACATCTTGGTTGCGCCTGGGTGAATGGTATACTTGGTCTTGTGGGCTTCATCCATTAGCTTTCTCTTCAGCTCCTCATTGTCAGGCACACATGTCCTGGCTTGGAATAATATTCTTCCATCCTCAGCGATGGAGAAATCCGGCTTGTCAGCTATGGTCTCCCTGACTCTAACTAGGAATGGATTATTTGCCTGTTGTTCTCTGATCTCGACAAAGATGTTGGGTTGAGCTCTAAGATTAGCCACTAACATCTTATCACTTCTTTTCTCAATATTCAGATCCAGTCTGGCGAATTGTTCTAACAATTGCATCTCGCCCATGACTAAACATGATAATGACGCTACTGGCTTTCTACTAAGTGCATCAGCTACTGCATTACCTTTACCTGGGTGATATTGAATGTTGAAATCAAAATCCATCAAGTACTCCAGCCATCTTCTTTGTCTCATATTAAGCTCCTTCTGAGAGAATATGTAACGTCGCATGCTTTTCGGATCCTTATGGATCATGTGTGTATTGGTTGTGGTGGCCATTGTGAGGCCAGTGTGGTTTGGACGTGTGGTGTGTGCAGGTGTGGTACAGGTTGGGTTCTGAGATAAGATAGAACCTGTTGTAGTTGATTAGGAGTTGACGGACAGGTGTGGTCGTTGACTGGTTGGCGTCCATGTATGTTGACGTTTACTCTATGAACTTGGCGACAAAGAATATGGGCGTCTATCCTTGGCGGTCTGATTGGCGACAGCCTTGTTGACGCCAACCTGTGCGACCTGCAGAATATAGGTCTATCCGAGAGCAGTTCCCTCACTCCATTCTCCCTCCCTCTTGCCCTATCTTCATGCCCTTGCTTCCCCAATGCTTCCAATGGTTGCGGAAGGCTAATTGGAGGATCGTGGAACGTGAGGTGGTGACGAATCGGCCAAGGAAACGCCGAACCGTGGTGCAATTTCCGTAGGAGCTCACAGAGGATTCGGTGTGGATCGGGAGAATTTAGGAGGTTTAAGTGTGTATTGAGGTAGGGAATGATCCCTTTAGTTCCTATAGGTTGTGATAATGCAATTGGAAAACATGAATCTGCATGATAATTGTGTTTTCGGGTAATGGTATCCATGTGGGGTACATGGGTGGTTTGAGCAATTTAACAATAGAAACATGTTGTTTTGAGTTAACTAGAATTCATGGATGTTAGAGGAAGTGTTTCCTCGCGTTTTCCTGTTGGTTTTAGGGCCGAAGACACTTGTGGAGTCGGCCTAGGGTTTCTGTGAGAATTGGTAGCCCAGAAGCTTGGCGTCAACATCGTTTGACGCCAGGTTCTTCAGCTGGGAGATTAACGGCCAGATATATTGTCGTTTACATCCCATCGACGGCAGTCGATGTTGCCGCCAGCATGCTTTTGGTTTAAATATTGATATACTGAATATTTATTGATATCGAGTGGTGCAACGATAATTGTGGTACACCTAGTGCTCGTGGTTTTGAGACTAGCGTACTGGGTACGCAGTTGGCTGGTTCTTTACATGTTTATGTGGTGTTCACGTGTAGTGGACTACTAGTGCATGCGGTTTACGTGAGTCTTCACGTAGTTTGTGTGACGTGCACGTGGTTTTGTGTACGTGGCGAGTAGTGTGACGCCTACCATGGTTACCTCTCCAGTTGGGTGCCCCAGGTTCTCTGTGAGCCAGGCTGTTAGCTCGGGGCTTTGTCCGGTACTTGTGCTGTACCGTCGAGGTCTGCGTCGCCTAACCTGGACACCCTCACTCCTTTGCTTGAGTTTTGTGTCCGGCTGAGGGAAAGACGACAGTGGGACAGTGGCTGTTGTACTTGTCTTTTGGTCACTTGTAGCGCGCTCGTAGTTGGGGCTACGGACACCAGTAGTCGACACTGGTCCCCAGGTAGTCCTTCTCCAGTGCCTCACTCTAGCGAGCCTAGGCCAGGGTCTCTGGAGGTGCCAGGCATGGGCCTGCGACCGTGTGGTCCGCAGGTGGTGGTGTTTAGTTGGTCTCCACAGTTGCTTGACCTTTTCACGTGGAGCGGCAGCTGGACCTTTCGTCCGTGGCTGCGAGACTGAGAGGTAGACATGTGTTAGCTTGTCTGAGTCAGTCTCTGGTGTCGCGAACCAGTTCACGTGACTCGTGTTTGGCTGTCTCTACTTTAGCTTGTACACATGTACTGATTTGCCGTTTAATTATTATAGTTGTTTTTCGTAGTCGGCAGACGGTGAGTATTTTTACAGCTTTCATATCCTACTTAGCTGTTCTATAAATTGTTGGTACTGTTTACTATTTTTGTACCTGTGTTTTTGGTTGCTCGGTTTTGGGAGGAGTTCCCTACTGAGCCAGTGACTAGCGAGGCTCACCCCTACCCCCACAGGTGAGAGTGAGGAGGACGTTTCTCGACCTTCGTCCAGTTCAGAGCCGCGTCGTAGTGGTGCAGGGTCAGTACCCCCAGCAGTGTAGCCTCAGTGGTGTAGTAGTTGCAGCAGTGTAGCAATAGTAGTATAGTTAGTTGTTTATTTTCTTCAGTTGTACCTCGGGGTATGCCTCAGGTTCTTGTACTTTCTTTCAGTTTTGTGGAAATATGGCTATGTAAACTTGTAAAATATATATGTGAAATGGTGTGTTCCTTTGTGTTTACACGGACTGTGGTTTGGTATCCCTTGCGAGGCTGCGGTCCGTTTGCGGGAGGCGAACTCGGATCAAGTACGTTATCGGTTTAACGGGCTTGGCCGAGGTGTTCCGCCACAGTTGGTATCAGAGCAAGGTCCGTGTTAATATAAGGGAACTAGAAAGATACATAGCCTTATTTCGGTCTTTGTACACTGCTGGTAGGGGCCCTGGTTTCTGATAATTTGTTGTTTTGTTTTTGTTTGGTGTTTTGTTTATGTAGAAATTTGAAATGGCTGATAGAAGAGATTGGGGTGGTGGAGGAGATGATCCAGAGGAGAGCACTCAACATATGATAGAGAGGATCTGGGAGAGCCTCACTGATATCCAAAGGAGGATGGATCAGTAGGCGCCAGTACCACTGGTTGTAGTGCCACCTGGGGATGGAGAGACTGTACCTATAGCTCCAATTCCGCCAGGAGTGGAGGTGCCTTTTGTAGCACCCTTGCCACCACCAGTTTTAGAAGTAGAGGAACCACTGATGCAAGTTGAGAATTTTTGAGATTGCAGCCGCCTACTTATTCAGGAGGGCCGAATCCAGATATAGCGGAACATGGGTCCATGAGATTGAAAGAGTCTTTGCGACCATGAGATGTCCGGCAGCAGATAAAGTTGTGCTAGCTGCCTATCAGTTGAGGGGTTTTGCATTGGAATGGTGGCGATTGAAGATGCATACCACCTTTACAGGCAGGACAGAAGAGGCTATCACTTGGTCGGAATTTCTTGATGTATTTAACGATACATTCTTTTCGATTCAAGTACAGCAAGTGAAGAGAGAGCAATTTCGGACACTCCATCAAAGTAACTCTTCAGTTTTGGAGTACCAGATGAGGTTTATGGCACTTAGTCGATATGCGCCTTATGTAGTATCAGATAATAATATGATGGTTGAGTATTTCATTAGAGGTTTGAGAGTAGAGTTGCAGGATGCAATAGTACCTCTCATGTGTAAAACAGTGGAAGAAGCAGCTCAGAGGGCAGCTACGTTGGAAAGATCTATTCGGACTCGTCAGGTGGTCGAGTCAGGTTCAGGTAGTTTTCGGCTACCGCAGCAGTCAGTGGGTGCGAGTAAGGGTAAAGCACCAGCAGGACCTTCTTCATCAGGCTTTGGCAAATGGGGCCAGAAATTAAAGCAAGCATTTAAAGGTAAAGGAAGAGGATTGAGAGGTCAACAATAATTTCAGCAAGGTCGTGGTAGGCCTGAGGTGGAGGAATCGCAGCAGAGTACTGCCAGGCAGCCCATTATTCCACCAGGGTATAGATGTTATAATAGTAATCAGCCGGGGCATTTGATTCGTAATTGCCCCTATCCAAGAGAGTATGGGTATGGAAGAGGTGTGCAGCAGCAGCAGCAGTCTCAGCAGTTTCAGCAGCCACAAGCAGGTCGTGGCAGAGGAGTACCGCAGCAGCAAGGAAGAGGCCGGGTTATGGCTATCACCCGAGCCCAGGCGGAGGCATCAAATATGATAGAAGGTACTTTACCCTTTGATGATTATTCAGCAAGAGTTTTATTTGATTCGGGTGCCTCTCATTCTTTCATTTCCGAAGAATTTCTAGATTGCATGACTCATCCTTTAGAGGAAAAGCCTTGTGAGTTAGTAGTGGAGGTTCCCTCGGGTGAGTTCCTGCTCACTTCGAACTATGTAGATGAAGCTCCTGTTATGATTGAAGGGAACCAGATGCGGGTCGGTTATATGCCCTGCAGTTGACAGATTATGATATTATTCTGGGTATGGATTGGCTTGAGACTTATGGAGCAATGTTAGATTGCAGAAAAAAAAGGATCAGGTTTTGTCATCCTAATGGTGCAGTATTTGAATATCAAAGTATGTCTTTTTATACCTCTAAGTTTCTAATTTCTGCAATTAGAGCTTGAAAGTTGATAAATGCTGGATGTGTGGCCTATTTAGCCTCAGTAAGTCTGGTAGAAGCTAGTCAGTCAGTGGAAGCAGTTCCCGTGGTTAGGGAACTTGCCGATATTTTTCTTGAAGATTTGCCTGGTTTAGCTCCACATAGAGAGGTGGACTTTACCATTGAGTTGCTTCCAGGTACCATGCCGATTTCTAAAGCTCCATATCAGATGGCACCAGCAAAACTTAAAGAATTGAAAAAGCAATTAGAAGAGCTGTTGTAGAAAGGGTTCATTAGACCGAGTCATTCCCCGTGGGGAGCACCGGTGTTGTTTGTGAAAAAGAAAGATGGAAGTTTTCGTATGTGTATTGATTATAGAAAGTTGAATGATGTGACCATTAAGAATAAGTACCCGTTGCCGAGGATAGATGATTTGTTTGATCAGTTGCAATCAGCAAAAGTATTTTCTAAAATTGATTTAAGGTCCGGGTACCATCAGTTAAGAATTAAAGAGGAAGATATAGATAAAACAGCATTAGAACCAGATATGGTCACTATGAATTTGTGGTTATGCCATTTGGGCTAACCAATGCTTCTGCAGGTTTTATGGATCTGATGAGTAGAATTTTTCATCCG
>JACBKR010000582.1:0-69175 GCA_014218235.1 Colocasia esculenta
CGTTATATAGTAGGCCAGGTGCTCGTTTGGCGAGCCCTGCCCATCGAACTTCTGCAACTTCGGCGCCTTGGGGAAGTCCGGTGGCAGCTTCTTGAATTGATGGTGGACGGGATATGGCACGCTGTAGAGATCTACAGTGGCAGTTCCCTCGCCTCGCTGAGCGAAGCGGTCGTCCACGATCTTTTCAATCATTCGTCGCTGGGCGACGATATCTTCAGCCGCGGAGGCTTGGGAGTTTATGCCCCTGCGCGGTTGTTGGACCGGATCGACGGTATAGTCGTTGACCGCGGCTGTGCGTGGGTTGACATCGGGCAAGTCGCCTTGTTGATGTCTTGCCCGAGCATTTTGGTTTGCCGTCGGCACCAGGCGGCGCGGCGCATTTGCCCCTGCCTGCTGCCCTCGCTCCGTCAGGAGGTTGGCCATTTCAGCCTGCCAACGCTGTATGAAATCATACTTGGCGTCGTCCGTCATTGCTTGGAAGGCGGCCCTGGTTGGCGGCATGAGGAACACTTCGGCTTGGTCCCCGTCGGCCGGCAGTTGTTGATCTCCGAGGTGGAGGCTGGCGACTTCGTCTTGTTCCCCTCCTTCGAGGTCCAGCTGGACCTGCCCCTGGAGGGGTCTTTGATCATGCTCGAGTGGAGGCTCGAGGACCTGCCCCAGATTCGAGGGTCCGGCCTGACTGCCTTGCTGCCCTTGGAGAAGTCTTCTGGCAGCGTTTTGGTGTACCGGAGGACGGTTTCGTCGTCCTGTCCGGGTTCGTTTATTCTGAGCGCTCCAGCAGGGATGCCGGATAGCCCAGGTGCTTCCCTTCCGGAAGCATAGCAGGTGAAGATTTTCATGCCTCCACCTTCTTCAGATGTCTGCTGCACTCTCCGCTTCTTGGGCTTCTGAGTGCTTGGACGGATTGCAGCTCCCAGCCTGGTGAAGACTGAGGCGCTCAGCCTTTCAAAGACTGAGACTCGAGGTGCGGAAGCTCCAGCTTGACTGCGTCTCCCCCTTCAGCAGTTTCCGCTTGGGCGGGGACGAAGTTGGGCTTCCTATAAATGCCCCTGCGTTTGTGTCCGCGGGGACGAGGAGGCTCGGAGTCTGAGCTTTTTCTCGCCCAGGAGTTGCCTTCTTGGGGCGTTCGGCGGGTTGATCCGCTCTAGCCTGTTTGATTTGGCGGGCTTCCTGCTTGGTCACCCACATTTGCCTCATTTTGCGAGGCGGCTGGGGCGTCGAGCTTGATGCCTGCCCCTGTCGGGCTCCTTTTGGGGAGTCCCGATCTTCTTGCCGCATCCCTTGGAGGGGAGAATTTGTTGGAGGTTGCCACCGTGGGGACGCTTCTGTCCCGGGGCAGTATCGGCTCGCCTCCATCGAGCCTGACGCGGATGTCTCCCACAGCACGGTCTTGCCGGAGTTGGAGACGACTGCGTGGGGCTTGGTGCCCCTGCGTCCCTGGCGCTGTCCCCGTTTTCTAGGGACTGCGATGCAGGAGATTGTGTTAACCGAGAAGACTCGTGCCTTGTTGGACGGGGTTGGTGCCCCTGGTTGCAGTAGCTTTGGGCGCCGCCTTTGGAGTAGCTTGGACGGCGGGGACCACCCCTAGGAAGTAGGGGGATCCCACCACTGCAGGAAAGTCGCCGAACACGAGCGGGACGGCGAGGTAGCCACATTTGGCGTGGCATGCGATGACTTGCGGACCGTAGGTGACGGCGGCCATCGGATGAGCTCGAAGTTGCAAGTGGGAACGGGCGTTTGATGCCGGCTTTCGCTCCTTGTACCTGGTGTGGAAATTAGTCATCTTTATTTCTATATCGGCATACGGTCTTTTTACATATGCATGGAAGGCAGGAACAGTCCCACCGGGCGTGCCAGATTGTTGGAACGCGGATTTTTCTTCTCATTTTTATTTCTTTCCCTCACTTCTTTTCTGAAATGACGAATTTTGGGCGTGCCAGACTGTTTACGTGAAACAGACAAAGATTTATTTTACGAGGAGTATTGGGTGCGAACCCTGATACCCTCGAATTTCATTTCATTTATTTTCCGCGTGCGCTCGCGTTCAGGGCGATTGGAGTGGTCGTGTACTGGACCGTTCCCCACCGACCGAAGTCGATGTTTCATTTACATCGAGTATAACACTCGAATACCTTCGAATGCGTAATGTTTATTAAAAGACCGTATGCCGAACTTTAAAGAAGAGAAGGCAGATGACAAATAAATTTCCACAATTTTATTCAAGCATGCTCATGTCATTTATATTTATGACATTTACATTTACGCCTTTAATGGGGTTTTGTACCTCCACTGGGCGTGTATACAACAAGTCATGTACATGGACGTCGACGACAGGGTGTTTGTGCCTCCGTCGGACGTTTACATGGTAAGGAGTACATTTTTGTTACTAGTGGGGGTTTGTGCCTCCACAGGGTAACATGCCTCTACGTATGTCTTCTGTGACACCGGAGGACTTAGAACAGGAGCCTCGACGTATGTCGTTTTATGACACCGGAGGACTTGAATATGTGCCTCGACGTATGTCATTTTATGACACCGGAGGACTTAAACATATGCCTCGACAGGGGTCTCGTAACAACCTGTGGCGTCTCTATGGGGCGAGCGCAGGAGGGCCCGGCCACGGAGACAAAGCACCAACGGGTGTGACACGTGCGGCCTATGTAAGCTCGCGCACGGACACCAGCCGAAGTGTTACAGGGGGCTCTGCGGTTTTTCGCACCGCGGGCCGAATGGCGTCTGTTCTTTTTAGGCGCGTTACGGAGGCCGAATGGGTGTCCTGCAAATGGGGGTATGCCCCCCTATTTATAGGGTTCATGGGGGGCATACCGGCGGGGGTACCCCCCCGGCGGGGGTGTCGGGCTCGAGCGTCGAGGACGGGCGCGAGCGCCGGGCAGCGCGGCAGAGAGGCACTGACCGGCGGGGGTGCACGGACTGGCGGGGGTGCAGCACTGGCGGGGGTGCGCACGCGAGCGGGCGAACCAGCCGGGGTGCGGCACCCCGCCCGGACTGGCGGGGGTGCGCACCCCGCCGAACCGGCGGGGGTGCGCACCCGCGAACCGGCGGGGGTGCGGCCCCCGCCGGACCGGCGGGGGTGCGCACCCCGCCGGGGTGCGGCCCCGCCGGACCGGCGGGGGTGCGGCCCCCGCCAGGACTGGCGGGGGTGCCGCACCCCGCCGAACCGGCGGGGGTGCGGCCCCCGCCAGGAACCGGCGGGGGTGCGCCCCTGCCCGAACCGGCGGGGGTGCGGCCCCCGCCAGGAACCGGTGGGGGTGCGCCCCCGCCCGAACCGGCGGGGGTGCGGCCCCTGCCAGGAACCGGCGAGGGTGCCAACGCCTGGCCCCCTATAAATGGGGTGGGGCTCCACTCCTTGGCCATTTCCTCCAGTTCTTCCGGGAGAGAGCTCTGTGGGCCTCCTGTGCCTGGTTCATTGGTTGACGGTCGTGCCGTGCACGTGCACGCGTGCATCGTCCATGCGTCTCCGGCCATCCCACGTGCGTTTGTCCCCGTTTTCGAGGGGCACGTGCATTTCATCGTCCTCGACGCATCGGGATCGTGCGCGGCTTTGAACGAAGACCTGGTCACTGGATTTCCGCTGTCCGAGGTACGCTTTGTTCCGTCCGGCGGTGCTTCGGGCGTGCGCTGCACTCTGAACTCGTAACCTCGGTCGTTCCGGGTTCCCCGAGGGTGTATCCTGTCACCCGGGGTTTGTTTAATCTCCGATTTGTTTCGGGTTCAACACCGACCACAAATAATAGGATAAGGATCTGATGATGATGATTGTCACCATCCAAATAGCTTCATAGGTTCAGTTTTGTTATTGTTGACTCCTATTCTCCAGATTTCTCCACTGCAACCTTTTACATTAGCCTCAGACGTATCATCAAGCAGTTAAGTTTTCCCAAAGGCAGTAAAACTATCAAGAATTATCTTCAGGCTCTTCAATGGACTCAAACTGGGATCTATTTCTACTTCTGATTGGCATTATCCCCATCAATTGAAAGTTGATCTACAAGAACAATACCAAGTCGAACAGTACCATTGAGTACCATAAGACTCAACCTGCAGCTCCAGGTTTTACATAAAGTACAATATTGTCTTTAAAGGAGTCCTTTGCTCCAAAAGACTACTTGTGTTTATGCTCTCATTGTCGGTGTGGCTGTTCGTTGGTGGCATCTCTATCAACTTACCACTTACCAAGAAGAATGCCTTTCTTTAGAGTGATTTTTCCAAGGAGGCTTACATACATCCACATCTTTGTCTCTCTTCCTCACCTCATCAAGCTTGACACTTTCACAAGCCCTTTTATGCAAGTTCCACGGGCTTGGTTTAAACAACTTCCTTCATGTTCTCCATGCTGGTTTTCATGAGAATGCTGAGAATTATGCTCTCTTTTTCTGACTCCTTATGATCATGCCGTTCTCTGTGCCAATGCATGTTCATCAACAGTCCAAGATAATGGGCCTCAGGCTTCTAAACTACTTTATTGGCATTGAAGTTGCTTACTCCTGTTGTTGTGGGTACACATTCTCTCATCAGAAGCATATCAAGTGCATTCTTCAATGCGCAACTCTAATCTAATTTTCACATGACGACGCACCTATAGAGCTTCATCTTAGACTTCAGCTATGATGGCATTTTGAGGGTAAATTTCCACCCTCTCGCCCAAACAATAAAGCCCAATTACTGAACCTAAGCCAATAGGTGAAAGCCCGGTTATTAAACTACGGCCCACCTAAAGGGAGCCCAGATGATAAGTGTGGCCTAAAAAACTATACAGAGCCCCGTATTACCACCCGCGAGGAGGGCCCCCTAACTGGGCACAAAGCCTTAGAGGACAGCCCGAGGTAAGCGGATAGCTCTCAAAGCTTTTGCCTTTGGAATGCTCTAGAGTGGAAAGTTATCTCGACTCATGGCTAGTCCATTATATCGGTAAGACCTTAGCCTGAGGATCTAACGATTCTAACCTTCCACGTGAATGCTCTTAACTCAGAGACTCTAAACTTGAGGGAACTTTAACTTGGCATGAGAGGTTAACCAGGCGGATTCTTAGCTCGACCCAAGGGAGAGCAAAGCAGCCAGACCCATACTTGATTATAAAATTACCAGACCCCAATTGGGGCGACGAACGTGGAGCCCTAAATATGGAAGTGAGGATTCACTCATGATTATCCGTAATCAGGGCCCTTAAATCTCATAACATATCGTAAAATCCTAGACCATCACTTCACTAAAAGTTTCACCCATGTCTCAATATTATCGGCCGCCAAATCTTGTGGACCCGTTTAGGGAACCTAACATCCATATAATCCCCTATTACCCTCCGAAAAAAGGTATTAGACTCACACTATTGGAGAACAATCTTGAATCCCTTCTTCTCTTCCTTGTGCTCCTTGCCCACTTAATTCACTTAGGCATCAGAGGGTTTTCCCTAAGATTCACCTCGGAGGACCACTAATCCTTTATACTTCCTTGCAAATCCCCAGACTCACAGTACTAGAGAATGATGTTGAATCGCCTCCTCCCTTCCTTGTGCTCTTTGTCCACTTAATTCACTTAGGCATCAGACGATTTTCCCTGGGATTCACCTCGAAGGACCACTGATTTTTTATTCTTCCTTGCAAATCCCCTCTTGGCGAGCTTGAGTGCCATCAATCTTCCCAATCCCAAGACAATTGAATGGTCTGCACCAAGATTCAAGATCATACATCTTCATTTAGCACTGTCTATGGGAACTTTTTTCGAACAAAAAACCACCATGGTGCGCAAGAGCAACAATACCAGCAAGAGGGGAGACAAGGAAAAGGCCCCCACAATGAGCGGTCTGGTGAACGAGGGCTCCCAGTTCTCCCACTCCGTCCTCAAAACTACCTAGAATGCTACAGTGGGTGTCGTCCTTCCTCCGAACATTTAAGAGAATCTCCATCTCGAGGAGAGCCCCAACACCAATGCTACTCTTAACAAGAAGATGAACAAGCTCATCGAGTTGAAGACAATCCAAGTTATGAGAGAGAAACATCCACACTGATACCCATCTTATCCTCGTCGTAGAGAGACTTCATAGCGCGGTGGTCACACTGCTAGCGGTCATTTCATCTTAGAGGACGGGCGCATCATTCGGAATGATGTAGGCAGAGCATCTCAAAGCTCCCCTCATCAAGAAGACTAGGGGACTTCTTCCAATTCACATGAAAGAAGCAACACTCGCTGGCAACTGACACTACCGTCCGATGCCGCTGCCCGCCACCACTGATGCAACTGCTACCGTCGCCGCTACAATCAGGCGACGAGGAAGAGAGGATACACTTGTTGACTCCTTTATCTCCATGACTATATATTTTGGTGATATAAAATTTATCAGAATATTTCTACATTTCAGAATATTTAATGTGTTTTATCTTAATATCATTTTGGTTAAGCCTGTCAACAGGTAACTCAAAAGAAATAAATAATACTTCAAGGATCATCATTGTAAGTATTCCAAGAATTTCTAAGTCCACTAGATGGTGTTCAAATTTCTTATAAGTCTTTGTTGTCATTTAAAATTTTCATTCATAAGTTCATGATTTACATCACTGACAACCTTTTCATAGTTTCAATCGAAGTCAAGTCTCATCATACATAGCTTTTAACTTCATCATCTGAAGTCATGCATGTTTTGCTTCTTGATCAGTCGAAGCTAACTTCGTCATATCCGAAGTTCTACTTCGTCATATCCGAAGTTTACTTCGTCATATACGAAATTTCACTTCGTCATGCACATTTTTGTCTTGAACAGTCGAAGTTCACTTCGTCATGTACGAAGTTCTACTTCGTCATATCTGAAACTTCAATTCGACCGACAACGTTTTGATCTGTTTTATACGAAGTTACACTTCGTCATATTCGAAGTTACACTTCGACCGATTGCGTTGTATTTTGATTCCAATTGAAGTCTCACTTCGACTGATTACGTTATAGTCTGCGCCAGTCGAAGCGCAACTTCGACTGACTGTGTTATTTCTTGATCAGTCGAAGTAGCCAGTCGAACTTAAATATCAATTGCCTCGAACTTAAACATCGATTGCTTTATACCTAAATATCGATTGCATTCACATCGATTATACTTAAAAATCGATTGGATTAACATAGGATTACCTTTAAATATCGATTGTCTCTTAACATCAATTGTCTCTTAACATTGATTGTCTCTTAACATTGATTATCTTTAGACATCGAGTGCCACTTTGGTAATGGGTTGGAGTTAAGATAACTTCAACCCATGTATAAAGTTACACATGTATAACCCACCTTTTACTTTGGTAATAATAGAGTTAACTTTTAGACTATAGTGAGTTAACTCACCTTTTCTCAAATGCACTTTGATAGTTAAAAGTGAGTTAACTAACCTTGGGAAAAGAAAAAGTAGCATTTAATGCTTGTGATGTGAGAGGAAAAAGGTGGTTAACTCACTTGAGTTAACTCTATTCCACCTCTAGAGGTGGGTTAGAAAATGGTGGGTTAAGTCACTTTTAATCCACCTTTAGCCCAACCCACTAGAGTTAACTTTAAAACACTGCCAAAGCATTTTTTGAGTTAACTCAGAGTTAACTAGAGTTAACTCTGAGTTAACTCACATCTAAAATGGCGCCGATTGTCTTTGGACATCGATTGTATTAGACATCGATTGTCTTAAACATCGTTGTCTTGTAGTAAAACATCGATTGTCATACCGATTGCCCTTATAAAACATTGATTGGTCTTAAATATCGATTGCTTTGTAAAACATCGATTACTATCATCTGTCATCATCATATCGATTGTTTCCTGCATATTGACTGTTGTCCTACATAGATTATCATTAATATCCTGATTATCTTTATCATAACAATCATCTTTATTATGTTGATCAAGAAAGATTTTGAATAAACTTTAAAAATATGACCGTTGTTTTCTATATCAAGCTATTATCCTTGAAGAAATCATTTGATCATTGCAAATCTTCTGATCAAAGATATCTCTAAACAATCTTTGATAATATGATTAAATTATTCATAGACTTGTTCTAAACCTTAGTGTTTGAAACTGTGAATTTCAAATCTCTCGCCGTTTGTTGAATATCTCTTATACATAAGCATTTAAAATTATCTTCACATACATAGTCTATTGCTAGATATAGTTCCTATGCAGTATGATTTTTTTACTGACTGTTATTTTATACCAAGCCTTCTTATGCTTTATATGGTGACAAAATAGACATATCTATTTATGTATAACATCTTTCTGCACCTACTCAGAACGTTGATTGTCACTGAAGACATCTCTCTCCCTTAACATTTAATGCATGTAGGTTTCCGGTAGTCACATGTTTCTACAACGTAAGACCTGCTGCGACTGCATGGAAACGAGCATCAAGAAATGAGAGACAACGAATATCTCAACGGTTACATCTGAAGAAAGTAGGAATGCTTATAAGAGGACGATGGCTGTGAAGAACAGAAGATATGGAGATACAAAAGTGTACACATAGAGATCTTCACCACCATCTAGGTTAGAAGAGCATCGTTCTCTCACTCCAAGCTCATCTGCTTTGTGCTCTCCCTGAAGCTTCACTTCGATTTTTCTTTTGAGAGCTCGTTGTTTCTGAGAGGGTAGCTTCATAGTTCACTTCTTTTCCCTCTCAGTTCGTGCCTCAGATCAAGCAAGGCTTGTTGTATAAGCTTGATCTAGGGGCAATCCCTTCAACTCTCTTTCAAAAGTTCATCTTCTTGTGCGAAGAGAAGACCTGTTGTGGGTAGGTGGTTTGTTCCCACTTGTTCAAGGAATACCTATTGCTACAGGTGGTTGTACTGCCTCTTCGGGTTTGAAGAGAAACTCAACGGGTGTTGGATGTGTAAGTATCCAAAAGGGTACAACCTTGGTTAGTGGAATCCCAAGTAGTTTCTTGGGGACTAGACGTAGGACTCTTGATAATAAGAGATCCGAACCAGGATAAACTCTTGTGCATTGTTTGTGTGATTGTTTTTATCTTATTCCGCTGCACACTAACTCTAACACCTACGTTTAGTCTTTCTATTTGAAGTTATTTTTAACAGAAAAATTTCAAGATATATTTTAGCAATCCATTCACCCACCCCTCCCCCTTCTCTAGGCTTGCAACCTGGTCAACAAGTGGTATCAAAGTTGAGTCTCTTCAAATAAATAGATCTCACGATATGAAGAGCAAAAATAAATGGTAGCCCGAGGTTATGCAGAGGGACAGTCAGTCAACAGGCCTCCACTGTTCGATGGAGAAGATTACATCTACTGGAAGACAAGAATTTAGTTCTTTCTTCAAGATCTACACTATCAACTACGGACTATAATAGAAGATGGAGATCTAATAGTTGAAAACTTTAAAGAGAACTGGACAAATGGTGAAAAGATAATGATGTCTCAGAACAGCAAGACCAAAAGCATATTATGCTGCTCATTAAGCAAGAAGGAATTCAACAAAATATCTGCATGTAAGTCAGCCAAAGAACAAGTACAAAGAACACGCTTGCAACGGAAGCTCCAAGGATTTGCAAATCCAACTCTTCGCCGAGCAAATCTCCAAGGAAAGGGGCAGAACTCCAGCAGCACCAACACCCCTATAATGGGGCATATGGGGGCCTATTTATAGGCAAAACCGCCCAAGCTCAAGGCCCTAACCGATGGAACCTCCATCGGTTGAAGGGGCAATTCCCCCCAACCGATGGAACCTCCATCGGTTGGAGGGGTATTTACCCCCAACCGATGGACTGTCCATCGGTTGGAGAGACATCTCTCCCCAACCGATGGACCTTCCATCGGTTGGGAGGGGACCCCCCCCCCCCCCAACTGATGAACCTTCCATCGGTTAAGGAGGGGGGCTCCCATCCCCATCCCAACGCATGTAAGGGGGGCAAAAACCCCTATAAAATCCCATGTAACCCCTCATGTAAAGGGGCTTCTTTTCGCTGAAATTAAATAGAGGCTTCTATGCTGCCCTTTTGAAAAAAGAAAAAAGTTCTTTCCCAAAAGTTTCTCGCTTGTTCTTCAAAGATCTCCGCCCGGTGTGAAGGTATCGGCTCCTCTCCCGCTCGGTGTCAAGCATCCACCCTCGACAAGCGCAAAGAAAGAGAGATCGTCTCCGCCCGACGTCGACATCTCCTCCATCCCCCTCCATGCTGAGCTAGTCTCTATGGAGGGTTTCTCAAAAAAAAAAATCATAATGCAATCCATACTCCACATCGAGCAAGACTCTGTGGGAGTAATAATCAAGGCGTGTTCTTCGGGGTTTAAATACCTTCCATATCGAGCAAGACTCTATGGATATACGGTATTTAAATACCCTTGTTCTCGTGCTCTAAATGCCTCCATATTGAGCAAGACTCTATGGGTATGGGCATTTAGATGCATATGTTCTCCCCGCCCGTCGAACAAGACTCCGGGATGGGTGAGTGTTTGTGCTCATATGTGTATGCGTCTTATAAAGGAAACTCTGCCCAAGCGGAGGTTCCGTCCAAAGACATACCCATATGTTCACAATATTGTGCTCATATACATATGTTTTCTAAAAGAAACTCTGCCCAAGCGGAGGTTCTGTCTGAAAACATACTCATATGTTCACAACTTCGTGCTTATATGTATATGTTTCTTAAAAGAAACTCTGCCCAAGCGGAGATTCTGCCCGAAAATATATCCATGTATTCACAAATATTGTGCTTATGTGTATATATTTCCTAAAGGAAACTCTGCCCAAGTAGAGGTTCTATCCGGAAACATATCCATTTATTCACAAATATTGTGTTTATATGTATATATTTCCTAAAGGAAACTCTGCCCAAGCGGAGGTTCTGCTCAGAAACGTATCCATATATCCACAAATGTTATGCTCATATGTATATGTTTCTTAAAAGAAACTCTGCCCAAGCAGAGGTTCTGCCCGAAAATATATCCATATGTTCACAAAAATATGTTCATGTGAATATGTCTATTAAAGGAAACTCTGCCCAAGCGAGGATTCTGCCCAAAAGCATATCCATATGTCCATAAATGTATATGTACCTATGTGCGTATTTCATGGGGACACCTTGTCCATACAGGGACTCTCCCCTAAAAGTCAATACAATCATATGTCCATCAAGTTCATACTCATATATCTGCGCGATAACTCTGCCTATACGAGAGCGTTGTCAAAATTCACAATACACTCAAATCCCAAATAAATTCACGGGCATACACCCGTTCATTTTCCAAATCATATATCAAATCCTCAAAAAGAACTCATACTCCTCTTAAAATAAAATTCCAAAGCAAACAATATATCCAAACACCAAATAAATTCACGGGTATACACCCGCACATTTCCCAAATTATATTTCAAAACCCGAAAGAAATCCATACTCCTTTCCAAAATGAAATCCTTTTCTCAAAGTAAATATCCTTCTTTTCAAAAATGAAATACCTTCTTCAAAGGAACAAATCCTTTCTTTCAAATCAAAATCCATTTTGTCCGATAAAAAAGGAAAACATCACATTACAATTTTCTAGAAAATGCATAATCTCGACTTTGCTATCAATGGTATTCAGGTTAAAACTGATGTAAAAATAACATCAAGGGCTTTTACCCGATGTAAATAAAACATCGATTCCGATCGGTGGAGACAGAGGTCCAGCACACGCTACCCTAATCGTCTGATGAATAAAAATCACAGAACCAATAAAGTTCAAAGATAAAAGTGGTGCACTTGTCCATTCCATAGACATCAAATATTCTCTCTGTACTGTGCGGATTTTAACTTCTGTCTGTTAGACAGGCTGGCACGCCCCGCAAGACAAAAGAAATAAATAAAAATCAAATCAAACTCAAACATCATATAAAATCAACCAAAACAAAATTTTCGCGTCCGACAACTGGCTTCGCCCGGTGGGACCCCTTCTCACCGTTCATAGCAAAAGGTCGAGATACATGCATTTTCTTTTGAAAATTCTAATACTGATGTTTTTCCTTGAAGGTACTCGGACAAACAAAAAGGCAAAGTTCAAACTGTTGAAGATGGCCGTCACTATGGACCGCTCGTCGTCAACAACCACGCCAGGTTCGGTTACCTGGCGACTCCGATTGTATTGGAGACTTCCCAGCCATCGTCGGGTCCCTTTTCTTCTTAGGGGTGGTCCCGGCCCAACAAGAGGAGGGCGCTGCTCAAAAGTCTCCCTCCAACAAATCAACAAAGAAAACGGCAGGAGCCATGCTGATATCCAAGCTCGTCCTACTACTATCAACAGGGGCGCCCAAATGCCCTCAAAAGATGATGCTACCAAAGGGGCCAAACCCCACCCAACTCAAATTTGGAGTTACTCGGTTCAGGTAATCTCCTCCAAAATTATAGCTACTGTCCCCTCACAACGGGGGCAATTCAAAAATCGCAAAAGCAAAAGGCCGTTTGCTACTACCTCAAGATCCGGCAAATCCATCATGGTCGGAAGCTTGCGAGTGCGGCTCGATGGAAGCCAGCCTATCATCCCTCGTGATAGGTATATTCCAACAATGCCTACCTCGAACCGCTTCTCAGTCTTGCGGTGGTTCCGAGGAAAACAAGAAGATTCCAAGGTGGAAGTCGACGTCAAGCAAAAGATGCGGCGGTCCACCAAGCTCAAACAAATCTGGGTTCCTAAAACGGAGGCCCAAAAATTCAAGAAAGCTCAAGTAAATATACCAGAGGTGGTCAGAAAGAGGAGCAATGCCAAATACACTTCTCCTCAACATGATAAATCTAAGCACCTCAATGGACAAAAAAGAAAAGAGGTGTATAAGAAATCAAATTATACTCCTCAAGGCCCGGAGAATATCCGGGTAGTCAAAGAAAATCCAACTCAACAACTCAAATCTCACGTATCGGTCTTCGACCGTATATCGCGAATCTCGGTCTTTGATAGGCTGGGGGCAATTCCTAATGCTAGTACCCGTTCGTCAAAAAGACGACGTATCACCTGGGCAGCGGAAGAAAAACCCAGGCTCAGGATCTTCTCATGCTACGCCTCCGGGAAGGACTCTTGCGAACGGCGGAACAAATCGCAGAAGCCACTCCAAATATTCCCTCTGAGGCCATTCATCCCAATACCAGACAATTTGCCAGAAGAAACCGCCAACTCGGCGGGCAAGCTGGGACGTCTGGTCAAGCTCCTCCTCGTTTTGACTCTTAACGTGAGGGAATTCAAGTCCCCTTTTTCGAAGAAACAAATATTCAAATTGAAGAAGGCGGACTCCCTACTTCTACTATTAACCCCGTCATCGACTTGCCTACAAGGGAAAATTTCCAAGCAATGTCGGATGATGACAAATATCAAATTATGCAGCAGTGGCAGTCTGAAATGGCCACGCTCCTAAATGAAATGAGGAGGCTGGCAACTTCGAGCCTTCGGCAATCTATGGAGCCAGTCTCTACTCAAAATCAACAACAAAGTCAACATCCGAATGGGTCTGCCCCGACAATCATCCGGCGGCTTCTACAAGTGGCCTTCCTCCTCAAGCTACGGGTCAAGATATTATTGATCTGTCCAACACTATGCCTCCTCAAACAGGAGCAATGCAAGATATCGCCATACAAAGGCATATGATACAAAAAATCATTGAAGATATATTCGCTCAACAGGGCGAAGGCATCCAGGTTGCGGACTTATATTCTGTCTCATATCCAGTACATCATCAACTCAAGAAGCTGCCACTGGCGTGCCCTAAAGCCCCAAAACTACAAAAGTTTGACGGACACGGGTCACCGCTGGAGCATGTGGCACATTATATTACAGCCATGGGTGATCTCGCCCTCGAGGAATCATATCTCCTCAGATATTTCGCAACTTCCTTGACTGGGGTTGCATTCCAATGGTATCCAAAGCTAAAGTCCAACTCAGTTGTTGATTGGGCTGATCTGCAAAAGAAGTTCATCAACCGTTTCTAAACGGCTGAAAGAAAAGTCTCTCTTGCCGAGCTATGCTCCCTCAAACAAAAGAAAGGGGAATCGGCAATCGACTTCATCAAAAGGTGGAGAGAGTTTAACATGAAATGTGACAACCCTCCTGCCCAAGAAGATGCAATCACATCTGTCGAAGAGGCCTCACGGCAACAATCAATGAGAAACTCTTGGGGGAAAATATCAAGAGTTTCGATCAACTAAATTCCATTGTAGCAGAAATTGTGATATTCTTAGCCGAAACAAAAATGGCTCATACATCTCATAAAGGCAAGCTCCCCAAAGAGCGCAACCGTCAGGAAAAGAGGTCAATGTCATTGACTTCTCACCTGGCAATGAAGCAAAAGGGGCAATAATCTCTGCCACCTCAAAGAAGAAATTAGAGCCAAAAGCGACAATCCAAACATTGGCAGAGCAGGGAATCAAAACTCGGCCAACTCGGGATCGGATCGCCCGAGTTGGCTCGGTTTTGGCCCCTCCGATCCGAGCCGGGGTAACCTGTCCGGTCCCCTGCGCTCGGATCGGTCGGGCTCGGCTGGGCTCGGCGGGATCGCCGAGCCGGGCCGGTCCGCCGCGGATCGGCCCGGACCGGGGCGATCCGGGCCCCAACGGCTAGTTCAGAACTAGCCGTTTTCTAGCCGTTGGGGACTGTTCCCCAACGGCCAGAAACGGCTCTTTGGAGCCTTTGGAGGCCTTGGGGGTCTATATAAACCCCCCAAAGGCCCCCAATATGTTCTAAACTCAAGTTTTGAGTTCTCCTCCCCTCCTCTCAATATTTTGGGCATTCTCTCTCTCTCTCGGGCGCTATTTTGCACTATTTGGGAGGCGATCTCATCTTTCACACTCTTGGGATTCTTGTTCGACTATTCGGGCTCTCTCACACACTCTTGGCCCGAACTCTTGGCTGCGATTCATCTCCCTCTCTCTCATCCGCAAAAAAAGATTATTTATTTTCTGTTTTATTATTATTTAACTTCTTTTTTTGTGTTGTAAGTGATGGCCGCCGAAGGTGGTGCTGCTCCGGCTCCCCATTCTTCAAGCAACCTCCTAGCACCGATCCCGCTTGGGCTCATGGTATCGTTGTGGACATGGCTCGAAGGAAGGTCCAATGCAAATATTGTGACCGGGTCTTATCGGGCGGCATATTTCGTTTGAAACAACATCTAGCGGGAATTAAAGGTGAGGTGGCACCATGCTCGAGAGTTCCTGCTGAAGTTCGAATGCAATTTTGCCAATATATGAAGGAGAAAGAGACATCCAAAGCAAACACTAGTAGAAGACGGCAACAAATCCGGGAAGATTTATCTGCCCCTCCTCAAGGTCTGTAGATTTACCAAGAGGGAGACAATTCTTTGATCTTGATCAAGATGAAGAAGGTTAGTAATTAGTTAACTTACTTTTGGAACATTTATTTTAGTTTAAGGCTTTAAGCACCCTCCGACCCTCATTCTATTTCTATCTCATATTATAGAACAATTTCGTCGGGCATCGGAAGCAAGTCGAAGGTCTAATGCGGAAGAGGACTATCTCCGACGTACCGGTCGTCACGTAGGTCAAGGTAGTGGCCATGGGGGTAGCGGACAAGGGAGTTCAAGTGCTGGAATGAGTTCAAATATACCTGAGGTTCCAGTGGATATCCCTAGAGACAGAGATCCTAGAGTGGGACAATAGACCCATTTCTCCAGGCGAAGGGAGAAGCAACCATCCATTTCTGCAGCATTCAAGAATTTGAAAATATGCAAGGAGAAGATAGGGAGAGCGACGTCAAGATGGTTCTTCTTCAACAGCATACCGGCTAATGCAGCAAAAGGACCATATTATGAGTCCATGATAGAGACTATTGGTGAAGTGGGCAAAGGGGTGGAAGGCCCTACTTCATATGAAATCTACAACAAATACTTGGATATGGAGGTTGAAGATATGAAGGCATATGTTTCCACATTTGAACGAATATGGGATGAATATGGTTGCACGTTAATGTGCGATGGATGGACAGGTATGTACAAGTTTTGGCTAGTTAACTGTTATTCACTTATTCATTAATAAGACATAGGTTTTAATTTTTCATATGGAATTGTGCAGGCATTACACGAAGAAGTATGATAAACTTCTTAATCTACTGCAAAGCAGGGACTGTTTTTTGGAAGTCGGTAGACGCTTCTGGCAAGGTGAAGAATGCGGACTACCTATTTCAGTTGATGGATGAGATGGTGCAGGAGATTGGAGAGAAAAGAATTGTCCAAGTGGTAACCGACAATGCAGCGGCTTTCAAGTTGGCGGGCCAAAAACTAATGGAGAAAGGGAACACTTGTATTGGGTTCCTTGCTCCGCGCACTGCATTGACTTAATGCTAGAAGACATTTGTGAAGATCCAATGGTGAAAATGTGGTCAACAATGCAAGGTTCGTAACCACTTTCATCTACAACCACAACAACATATTGGACATCATGAGGACGCATACACATGGACGGGAGTTGCTTCGGCCAGCACCTACAAGGTTTGCATCCCAATATATTGCACTGGATAGCATAAATGGGCAACGTAGCAACCTTATTAGGATGGTAGCATCGGAAGAGTGGGAGAACTATATGTCCCGACATGCTCCTACACGGGTGAGGGAGAATGGAAAGAAGGTGACCGACATTATCCAATCAAAGCCATTTTGGAAGGGGGTCCAAAATGTGTTGAATGTAGTAGAACCGCTTGTTCGAGTGTTAAGGGCGGTAGATGGGGAGAGGAGATCCGAGATGGGTTACTTGTACGAGGCTATGGATCGAGCAAAGGAGCTTATCCAAATGAACAACAAAACAACGTATGCCAAGTGGTGGGAAATCGTAGATCGGCGATGGGAGCACACATTGCATCATGATCTTCATGCTGCAGGTAAGCATAACACTTCAACTATTGTGAATTGTGATTACATATTATTTGCAACTCATGTTTTAACATTTATCTTCTACATGTAGGGCATTTCTTCACCCCCAATACATGTATAGGACTGATGGGAGGAGGGAGAACTATGACAATTCCTCCGAAGTGTTGATTGGGGCCAAAAATGTAATCAAACGGATGCTAGACAATGAGGATAGGGCAATCATAGCATGCAAACAAATGCATGATTATAGACTTCAACTCTACCACTTTGGTACTAGCACGGCACAACGAGCTGCTCAGATTTTGAGTCCAGGTTAGAAGTTACTCATCATATTTATTTGCATGTACAATGAGTTGGTTCTATTTTCTAACACATTATACATGCTTCATTTACAGCGGATTGGTGGTTGGATCATGGAAGAACTTATGGATATGAAGACTTGGCCTATGTAGCTATTCGGGTTTTAAGCCAAACAACGTCTGCCACAGGGTGTGAGAGAAACTGGAGCACATTTGGCTTGATCCACACAAAACAAAGAAACCGGTTGAAGTCTGCACGTCTTGAGAAGTTGGTATTTTGCCACTACAACATGAGATTGAAGCTTAAAAACCTCCAATTAATCAAGCAAGTTCAAGATAGAGAGAGATATAGATCCTCGGGGCAACAACAAGCTGAAGCAACTCCATCGGAGACAATAGATATAGAAGAAGTTTTTGAGGAGGAACATCCACTACATGCATGGGTAAATGCAAGCACTTCGGTTCAACCAGAGTTCGACCCGCATGATCGTGCATGGGCTGAAGGTAAATGACATTTACAATGTACATGCATCATTTATAAATTATTTATTTCTCATTTTAACATGTTTATGTCTCATTTAGGTGAGCTTGATGATGTGCCTTTGCTTCCGGAGTTCGAAACTCCCCCAGCCCCTAAACGCCAAAAGAAGACAGTGGGTGCAAGAGGAAGGAGCACGAAACATGGCATTAGCATTGCAGACTTGGACACGATCGAGGAAGATATAGATGATGAAACACCGGAGCCAAGCGATAATGTTCAATACCAAACTTCTAATGACTCGACATCGAAGACAAGTACTCCTAGTGAGGGATCCGATCATGGAGGAGATGTCCTAGTTGTCAGCAGTGTACCGCCACCGGCACCGCCACCCGACCCTATTGTATTCACCGGAGAGGAAGATTTCACCCATGCTACTCAAGATCAACATCATGGGAGTAGGGAAGGGAGGAAGCACAAACCTCAAGTCAAAAATATGCACGAAAGGGGAAGAAAGTGGCATCTCAATTGCAAGGGCAAGGGCAAGGCCAAGGAGCATCCGAAGATTCGGGATACAATCCCAACTTCATTCCGCATAGACGGAATGGTTAATGAAGAAGAAGAAGATGCAAGAGGAGTGGGAGCGTCAAGAAAAGCTACGGATGGAGTTTGAGACCATGGAGCAAGCGTCAGATACATCATCTTATGCTTCCACTGAAGGATATTACCAAGGGCAGGGAGGCTACTTGGGATATCCTCAATACCCGGATGCATCATATTACACCGGAGGTGGAGCATATGCACAATCCACTGAGTCCGATTCACATTCACATGACTCATATGAGTCATATGGCTCATATCAAGTGCCTGAAATACCGGGCTACACACCAATCACTATCATATATGCGAACACGGATGCCTATAGTCAATATTTGACTCAATATGAGGCATATTACCAACATTATATGTCTTGGACAGATTATGTAAACCTTATGTCCACACAATATAATGTACGATTCCAATAAATACATTTTTTTCATGTATTTCAGTCCATAAATACAATGTTCATATATTTCCTATTTTTTCATATTTTTTCTATTTTTTTCAATTTTTTTAAGGGGGCGATCCACCCCCCTTTTGCTTGGCCAGACCCGGTCGGGCTCGGCCCGGACCGGCCGAGCCGGGCTCGGGATCGCCGGTCGGATCGGTTTTGGGCCGACCGATCCGATCCCGACCCCGAGATTTTGAACCTTGGGCAGAGCGCATGAGGGCTCCTTATTCCTTCAAAAAGGAGCATACCAAAAGCTCTTTGATCTCTGCCTCGACAACAAATTAATATCACTGCCAGAATCAAAGAGCTGGCAGATGTCAGCAAGATCAATCAGCCCACTACTGTCCGTATCACCGCATGGTGGGGCATGCAATTGAAGAATGCTATGTCTTCAAAATTGAGGTTCAAAAGATGATCCAAAATGGCCTCATATCCATGCAAAGTGGTCTGATCGACCCTCCCCAACCTCATGCTTGGGATCGACCAGAGCAGTGTGGACACGCGAAAACTCTCGTATGGGCTTATGGCTTTTATGCATTATTGGGGTTTGATGTGATTCATTTATTTTGCCTTGCGGGGCGTGCCAGCCTGTCTAGCAGACAGAAATTAAAATCCGCGCAGTTGTTGACGGGAAAAATTTCTCACTCGGCTTCATTCATTCATTCCATCTCACTTGGTTCACGCATTCATTCATTTCGCATGCTTTGGATTTTTTTTATTTGCGGGCGTACCAGCCTGTCTAGCAGACAAAAGAAAGAATCCGCGCAATGCAGAGGAAGGATTTTGGTGTCCGAGAACGGACGGGTATGGTGTCCTGGGACGGACAGGTATGGTGTCCATAAACGGACGGGTGTGGTGTCCGTGAAACGGACGGGTGCGCCGTTTTAATCTGAACTTCTTGAGTTCCATGTCTATACTCATCAGGCAATTAGGGTAGCATGTGCTGGACCTCTGTCTCCATCGATCGAAATCGATGTTACTTTACATCGAGTTAAAACTCTTGGTATTATTTAACACCAGTTTTAACCCGAATACCATTCATAGCAAAGATGAGAACATATGCATTTTTTATAAAATCCCAATCATGATGTTTTCCCTTTTTTTTGTACCGAATGGGTTTTTATTTGAGATTTTATTATTTTGAAATACTCCTGTCTAAATGTTTCATTTTGAAATGATATGATTGTCCTTTTTACTTGAGGTTCGGGAGAAAATTTTGAGAAAGTCAGGGTATGTACCCATAAACTTGTTTGAGATCCCTTTTTTTTATTATTATATGAGGATTGTTATTATGAACGGTACATGTCTGTGAGCTTGTTATGGTCATTGAACATATTGTGAAATAGGAGTAGCACTTCCATATTTATGGAAGTCCGTATTAAGGTAGAATTTTCTTTTCTCTTTATTTCTGCTCACACGAATGTGGTTCTGAAGGTCATATGGATGTATCTCCATGAAGATTTCCGTCATAATGGGATCTCTTCCCAGGGAACCATTTGTATGGGTACAGTCTTCTTTAATATGTCCCTGCTTGAATCATTGCTCAAGAGTCTTTACTCTTCTCTTCCCTTCTCTCCCCTTTTTTTTTAGAAATGTATTTATGTCAATAGCATGTTCATGAGTATGTACTTTTTTGGCAGAGTCTCTGCTTGGGTGAAGTATCCTTATGGGAATATATGCAAACTAGTGATTATATGAACATGTTTGTTGGGAGAGCCTTTGCTTGGAGGGAGCTTCTTTTTAAGGAGCATATATACGTATAAGCACAAATTTGCACTTTTATGAATATATTCTCGGCGGCATCTCTGTTTGAGCAGAGTACCGGGTGAAAGGGTGTGCCCCTGCTTGTGCAGAGTCCCTTTTGAGAAGTATACGCATATGGATGTAAATTTGTGATTATATGGATGTGTTCCTAGGTAGAATCTCCACTTTGGGCAGAGTCTCTTCTAAGAAACATATACATAAAACACAAGATTATGATTATACGGATATGAACTTAGAGGGAGCTTTGGCTTGGATAGGGTCCTCCCTAAGAAACATACACGCATAAGCACAAATTTGCAATCTTATGAATATATTCTTAAGCAGAGTTTCTGCTTGGGTAGAGTCTCCTTTTAAGAAACATATACATAAGAACACAAATTTATGATATATGGATATGCTCTCAGGCAGAATCTCCGCTTGGGCAGAGTTTCCTCTAAGAAACATACATATAAACACGAGTTTGTGATTACATGGATACTTCTCAAGAAAGAGATTCTTGCTTAGACAGAGTCCTTTTCAAGAAACATACAAGTATAATTACAAATTTGCAATTCTATGTATATGTTCTTGGGCAGAACCTCCGCTTGGGCAGAGTTTCTTCTAAGAAACATATATATAAGAACACAAATTTGTGAATATACGAATATGTTCTTGGGCAGAACCTCCGCTTGGGCAGAGTCTCCTCAAAAAAACATATACATAAAAGCACAACATCCGCCATCCCGGACTTGCTCGACGGGCGGGAGAACATATACATCTAAATGCGCGTACCCATAGAGACTTGCTCAATATGGAGGCATTTAGAGCACTAGAACAAGGGTATTTAAATATCACATATCCATAGAGACTTGCTCGATATGGATGATATTTAAACCCAGAAGAATATCTCTCCCACAGAGACTTGCTCGATGTGGGAGGATGGGGGAGTAGATGGAATGCCGATGGCGATTAGACCCAACTCTCCTCTCCTCGCCTTGCTATTGGGCTAGAAAAGGGGTTTATACCTTCAACACCGAGCAGAGGTTCGAGAAGGAATGATGGAAGGGAAGATGCTTTTTGCAATTTTATGGAGTTTTTGAACAAAAAAGGGGAGGCTTGGGAGATTAATCTGTCAGGCTCCGCCGGGAATTTTTTTGAAGATGAACAGTGGGGTCGGCTCTCTCTCTCTCCCCCCGGGATAGGGGGCCTTTTATGGGGGAAGCCCCCTTTACATTGGGTTGGGGAGAAGCCCCACCGATGGTGACATAAGATTATGTCACCATCGGTTGGGCTAACCGATGGTGACCTCATATGAGGTCACCATCGGTTAGGGGGGAACTCCCCTAACCGATGGTGACCTCCTAACCGATGGTGACCTCATGATGAGGTCACCATCGGTTAGGGGCTCCTAACCGATGGTGACCTCAAATCAATTAAAGGGGAGAATCCCTTAACCGATGGTGACCTCACTTTGAGGTCACCATCAGTTAGGGATCTCCTAACCGATGAAGAGAGAAGGGGGAGGGAGGAAAACTTCTATAAATTCCCCCCCCCCCCATACCCCATTTGTAAAACTTGTTGGTGTCGGAGGTGCTGCTGAAATTCTGATTCTCTCCTTGGAGTTCTGCCCGATTGAAGACTACTTTGCAAAGCTTTGGAGTTCTTCCTCGAGCAGTTCTTATACTTGTGCTTTGTACCTGGTTTTAAGACCTTGTGCTGTTGGATTTTTCCGTGCTTGTGCTTTGAACTACACTTTGAACGGAGAAGAGTTCTTCATTGGACTTCAATTAATTGAAAGACCGGGCACCATTTTAGGGCCTGAATTCCCCTGTCGAACTTGAAGAGAACCTCCAAATAAGATTGTAATTTAAGTAACTTTGGAGTCACTTTAAATCACAACTTCCTTGGCCTCACTTTTGAGTAGGCTATCTAATTAATTTGCTGGAGCGGATCTTCCGTAATAGCTATAACCAGTTTTCAGAGTCCAGTAGCCTTTTTGGATGAGTCACCTAACCAGTTAGTTGTTAGCAAGGTTCAAAAACCCAGGGATCGGGATCGGATCGGTCGGCCCAAAACCGATCCGACCCGGCGATCCCGACCCCGGCTCGGCCGAGCCGGGCCGAGCCCGGCTGAGGCAGGGGTGGCTGGATCGGCCCATTTACAGGTGTATATCTTATACACGCTGAGTTCAGGTCTTATTTACCTGAATATCATTTAAGTAAATGTCATTTACTTAATATTTACATGTAAATAAGGAACTACCCCCCATTTGAATCCAATAAAATATCAAAAAAATCATATCTCTTACAAATAAAAAGTCAACTCTCCCACTGAAGAAGAAAATCGTGATTTCGTTGATTTTAGCGAAATGTTAACTTTCTAATCTCTCATAATTTAGTCTATCTAAAATTTGATAATTCAAATAACCATATGGAACACTAAAAATCCAAAGTCCGGTAAAAAAAGTCAAACGTGCATATGACTTCTCCAAGGAGCCACTCTCCTACTGACAGCACTTAGTCTGCTTGAGACCTCTCAGGATTTGGTCAAACTTAAACTATCATCACTCAAAGTCATGAGAATTGTCACTTTCTAATTTTCCAATTAAAAAGTGAAAAATCTCATGAGTTTAGATGATGATAGCTTAGGTTTGACCAAATCCTGAGAGGTCTCAAGCAGACTAAGTGCTGTCAGTAGGAGAGTGGCTCCCTTGGAGAAGTCATTGCACGTTTGACTTTTTTTACCGGACTTTGGATTTTTAGTGTTCCATGTGGTTTATTTGAATTATCAATTTTTAGATAGGCTAAATTATGAGAGATTAGAAAGTTAGCATTTCGCTAAAATCAACGAAATTGCGATTTTCTTCTTTGGTGGGAGAGTTGACTTTTTATTGGTAAGAGATATGATTTTTTTGATATTTTTATTGGATTCAATGGGGGTACTTTCTTATTTACATGTAATATCTTAAGTAAATGATAACATTTACTTAAATGATATTCAGATAAATAAGGCCTGAAATCGCAGTGGACTCGGCCTGAACTCAGCCTGGGATTGGCCTGGACTCAGCCCATGACAAGGTTGAACCGGATCGGCCCAGCTCGGGCCAATCCGAGGCGGATCGGGCCGGGCTCGGCGAGCCGGCCGAGCCCAGCCGAGCCGGTCCGATCCGCGTGCAAGGACCGGCTAGGTTACCCCGGCTCGGATCGGGAGGCCCAAAACCGAGCCGACTCGGCCGATCCGATCCCGATCTGGCCGAGTTTTTGAACCATGGTTGTTAGGATGGTTTTTTTCAACTAACCAGTTCATTGGTTTGCTATATAGTGGATCATCCATATTCTTCGTGCTGGACATCTGTTACAATTTTACCCTTCAACAAATGCCCCCCACGGGACACGTGTCGGAATTAATAAGTGACGACACGCGGCCCGTGTAGATCCTTGCTTTGCATTCCGGAGCATTTTGTATTGCTTTGACCCCGGATTTTTTGCTTAGCTAGGCTTGGTGTCCTCATTTCTTCTTTTCATTTTTCTTTTCTGTACGTGTTTTTCAGAATTCCATCATGCCTTTCAAGAAGAACTACTTGGGTCGCAACAATTATAGCCAGAAGACCCGTGACGGGGTCATTCCAAGGGGATTATGATGCCTGCTCTGGCGAGGCCCCGTATTACGGAAGCCAATTTGTCCTTGCTGGATAGTGGTTACCATGTTGTGGCAACACTTGATCCTGAAGGTCTTCCGTCAAATGGCCAAGTGGACCGGGCACTTATTATTATATGCGAAAGGGAGGCTATCCAAGCCATTTCCCATCAGATAAAGAATTATTCTCCTTTATCCAACAGTTCATTTCACCTGATATGCCTGCCAGTGATCCTTGCCTTCTTGCCGAGAGGCGGTATATAGAATCTACCATTTTAAGTCCCGAGATAGCCTCCTGGATACCTGTGCTTTTTCTTATCCCAGTTTTCCTCTGGAATTTACTGCTTTGAAGAGGATGCCAACAGCTGAAGATCTCGGCCCTTTTAATCGCGACCTTGACTGTTATACTCGATCGCGGAAGATTTCTCCGGCCATTTGGAGTTTGCAAAACCGCCATAAGACTGCAACAGAGATCGATGGTGTTTATTTGATGCCCAGTGACTCTCGGTATGCTGTAGGAATCACGATATCCGATGCCTTCTGGATCGGATCATCGATTACACTTCTCCCAACTGGTATAGTTACTGGTCAGTTGTGCCTTCCCATAGTTTCCGCTATGGAGCCACAGAATGGCTGACTGGCATTTTGCATCATTATGGCGAAGTCCTGAAGATGTCTGGTATTTATGGAGCTGTCGAGGCAGCGTTATATGACTACCCCTGTTATACGGCATCCTCCGAGGTTTGGTGGAGAGATTCAGCTCCCGGTGGAATACTTTCGGGACGGCTGAGGGTGAAACTTCTATTGACTTGTGGAGTTTTCATCAGATTTCAGGACTGTCAATATCCGGACTACTTTATGAAGAAGTTGTCTTAGATGAATTACACAGTCATCGTAGCAACAAGTCTGGCCGGTATATTCATCCATATAGCCTTCGCTTCTTGACGAAGGTGTGGCGAGACCTGGCCCGTGTTGGGAAGAAAGACGGGACGTCTTCTTCTTCTTCTACTGTGAGAGTCAGTCAGAATGCCTGGCTCCAATATTTTTATAACGGGCCATTTTGCTTCTTCGAGAGTTTTTCAGTGGAGGGTCGTTGTTTAGAAGAATATCAACAGCTGGAGGTGAAGAAGCCTTCCCGGGGACGATTCATCTGTGCTCCGAAAGATATGGGATGGAATCCTCGGTGGCTGCCTGACCACACTTACTTGGCTGCTTATTTAGTTTACTGGCTATCCAGCTTTATGGTTCCTCATGGAGAAGAAGAATATCTCCGACTGGGGTTAATTTATCCTGCCTGTCTTCTGGCCGAGGGTCGTCAGCTTGTTCTGGCTCCTGCAGCTTTGGCGAATATTTTCCATGGGCTGGGATCATTAAGTTCACATCCCAGTCCTCGGGATAGGAAGGCACAGCTACCCACTCATTACTTGAGTGCTTGGCCGGCCTTTTGCTGCCCAGTCTATGCCAGACGATTGATCTGCCCCGTCCTTCGGCCCCATTAATTTTGTTGTTCAGGAATCGTCCTCCTGGAGATTCGTTGACAGAGCTGATGGGTGCTCGTTCCAGTTTATCCTTTCTGCCAAATAATGAGCAAGGGCTACTTCAATTTGACAATGCCTCCCGAGGCGTCAGGCCTTATTGCACCCTGACCTCTAGCGGAATACAATATCATTTGGTAAATAGTAATGACTCTCGCCAGTCCATATATCAAGACTGGTTGTGCTGCATTCGACCTGGAGTGCTGGTATATCGCGTAGGATCGACTCTTATCACAGAGCCTTATTATCCCTCGCGATTCGCCAGGAACTTTGGATATGATCAATCTATCTCACCACCTGCAGAGTTTCCATTACTGCTTCGACTCCATCGCGGTCATAATATTCATATGATCGCAGCAAGCTGGTGGAATTATTTCCGCCGCCCTAATCAAGTTCAGTATATGCCCCTGGCAAAATAAAAGAGGAGGAGGATTTTCGGCTTGCAAAGCATAGCCTGCCTCCGATTTATATCGCTGAGGAATATCTTAATCAGCATTTTTCCAGCATAGCATCCTCATATAAGAAGCGTTATGATGTCAAAGCGTCAACTGATGCCAAGACTGAGACTGATAGATATTACTATCAGGGGAAACATCGCTCCTGGCACCTGTAGAGCTCTTCTGGACAAAGGCCTCAGCTATCAGCAGTGGTCCTTCAGAATATTGCTGGTGGAGTCATTTATTATCTGACTATGGCCATTCTCCTGCAGTTCCTTTGTCAATGAAGTTGCCTCCGGAGAGTATTGGCCATCCCGGATAGGCACGATGGGAGAGACATCTTATCACTATCATTGGTAATGTCGGCCCTCTGGAGTATATCCCCCGGCTGGAAAATGCTGAGACATTTCAAGATGTCCAGAATATTATGAAAAAAGTTGGTAATGCTTGCAGCACTACCTCTCTTCAGCTAGTATCAATACCTTCATCAGAGTCAGTGGGTATGCCACCCCCCCCCCTCCTTTTTTCTTTCCCCCCTTTTTTTCTCTCTTTTTTTTTACATCCTTATCTCATTTTTTTTTAGCTGCTCCTGCTTTGAGGATCAACGGAGACCGAGGCAATGGGACTTGCCCTGATGTTTTATCTTCCTCTACAATAGAGGAGCCGAAAAAGCCAAGGAGATTGTCTACGCCTCCTCGAGTGGTATGCTTTTTATCATTCCCCATCTTCTCTTTTTTTATCACCACTCTTCATAGTGAATTTTTATACATTCCTATATTAGGTGATGAGGCCGATGAGGCGAATACCACCCCATCTCTTCCAGATGAGTGTAACTCTTCGCCTGAAAGTGTAAGACCCTCGAATTTCCGTCGTATTTTTTTTCGTATTTATGTGTGTATGTTGTGTTGAGTATGTATGTACGTATTTTACGTGGATATTTAAAATAGTATAAATACGTGTGCATGTGTTTATATTGAACATAAATAATGTACTTATTGCATGATGGTAGTGTGGATACGATACTATATGTACATTGCATGTATATATGTCCGGTATGCATGGTTTTCTGCATAAATTAGGGTTCTGGCCGAAGGCCCTATTGGCGTTAATCCCCAGGCCGTTGAGGTGGTGTTAGCGTCCAGACCTGGACGCCAACCCTAGCTCCGGCGTCCAGCGATCTGGACGTCGACTTCTCTGGCCTGCATGCGCAGCAGAGCTGCTATCTTCTGAAGCAAGGCATGGCAACCATTGGGGGGATGTCCCCCAACGGCTCTGAACATGTCTAATCGGTATGGTGAGTGGGTGAGGGGTCCTCCTACATCCTGAACCCGAATTGGCCTCTCCCCACTTCTCACTTTCACCCTTGCAAGAGGAGAAAAGAGGAGAGAAAACCCTAGAGCTTTCTGTGAGAAAACCCCATTTGTGAACCCCCAAATCCGACCCCTTGGAGGTTTATTTGGAGATCTTCTGCAACAAGGAGGAAGCTGAAGCATAAGGGAAGGCCTCCCCATCATCCCCTCGGCGTGGAGATCAACCAGAAGCCCGGAGGAAGGCGATCTTGGAGGTGCTTCTGCAACTTCTTGGGACTGCCCAAGGAGGTCTTCACCAAGCCCCTAAATCCCCTAGAAGAATTTTTGAAAGGCATGTGACCTATCTATGGTATCCCCGTATGAGTCTAGGAGGTTTTTATAATTTTTATGGAATTTCCCTCGAGTCCTAGACCCTCCATTTCACCCAATTTTCAGAGCTCGGGTCTGTGTTTCAGCACAGACCTGAGTAAACGGCAAGGTCCCTGGACGCCTGTGATGAGCTTGGCGTCCATCGACCCTGCCGCTGACTCTGAGTCAGCGGCCAGAGACCGCCGTCTAGTTCTTCAGGACAGAACAGTGAGCTGTTCTGTCCTTCTTATACGTTAATTTCGTTATGATTTCCGTGATGAGGATATATAGTATTCCTATAAGCTATGTATTTTGTGCATTGTGGTTGTGAATGAATGTGGTGTGTTGGTGAATGTGGAAGATTGGTGTCTTTAAACTTGTGGGCATAACTTGTAGATAATTCTTGCAAATTAATGTTCCATGGTTAGGATTAGTTAAATGTCTTGTTTTCAGTCTATTCATGAAATATTGTGAGACATGTATGTAGATTCTGAAATTTTGGAAATTATGCATGCTTGTGGAATCGTAAATAAAGTTCGGTTCGGTAAAGTTAAAAACATGCAAAAGCGGTTGTGGTAATTGATTTATAGATGTATGAATTAGGATGAAGTTGTATTCTGAAATCATACAATAGTATTTTCTGTGCAAAACAGTAAGTGGAAGAATTTCCAATGTGTTAGACCCATGTTAGCTTAAATTGTGAATAATATGCTAATTAGGTATTTGATTTTCTGTAAATCCTATTTAGCTCAGAAAAATCTGAAAAATTGAGGGTATGATTTGAAACCCGAAATCAGCATGTGGTTAAAATTTCAGGTCAATTGGAACAGTAAATAAAAAGTTATGTGTTTTCATGTAAATTGTGAATAATTCGTATATATATGATCGTAATGTGATTTTATTTTGTTTAAAACAACATGATGGGTGTGTTTACTATGTGTTAAATCTTGAAAACTCTGTAGTACCATGTTAGGAAAACAGAGGTGTTCATGTGAGTAAGAAAGTGTGAATGAAATGAAGAGTGCCAAGTGTAAAACCATGTGTAAAACGTTAAATGTGTAAAAGTGTAAACTGTGCCAATGTGATACTGCTTCCGAGAAGGCAGTGGAGCTATATCAGGGAAAAGTCCCCCTGAGAAAGTTCATTGTGTTAAGTGACCCTAAGGGCATTAGGGGAAATCCTGGAGGTGGACAAGTACCACTGGTTAGGGTGGAGACTTGTTCTCCCGGTCTGCGCAGTCCAAGAGTCACCATTGCATTGCCTAGATGGTGCCTATGTGTTATGTGATGTGAATGTGTCCTTCTTTGGTGGTTTGGACTATGTGTCACGGCACTAAAATATGTGTAAAGTGTAATGTGTAAAGTGTATGTGACCATGTGTAAATGTGTAAGTGACATGTGAATGTGTATGTGTAAAGTGTAACCATGTGAAAAGAGGAAATTGTGAAAAAGGAAAATGTGAAAATCTAGATGTGCAATGTGTTATTGAAACCATGAGAGGCTAAATCTGAAACCATGTGAATTCAGAAAATGCATGTTATCCTTCTTGTGTTTATGTGTGCAAAGTGTTTAGAATCCATGATTAGGAACAATTAATGAGTATGTGTGCAAAGTGGCATGATGGATTGTTCATGTGTTATGTTCTAAGCCACATTGTAGCTTTCATGTGTAGGTTTATAGTCTTTGAACCATGTGAAATCAGCAACCTAAAGCATGTGAAAAAGTTATGTAGGTACTTAAGAACATGTGGATTCCATGCTAACTATGTTCCACGTTCATATATGTAAATTGTCCATGTGGATAACTCTCATGTTTTGTTCTTTATAAGGTTAAAGTTCATAAGTGAATGGATTAGAGACCATGTGATAGGTGAATGTTATATTTTGAAACCTGAAAGCATGTGTTAGGTGTAAAATTGTAGAACCTTCATGATAGGTTGAAACTTAAATGGACTAGCATGCTATGTGTTGCTAATTGTATGTGCTTGTAGAAACCACTAGGACTTGTACGTGTATATCATGTATAGTGTTGCTTGCTGAGTCTCTGGACTCACTCCTTGCTTCGGCGTACAGGTGTAGTTGGTGATACGACACCGTTGGAGGAGACGGTGGAGACGGACTCCGAGCGCGGAGACTAGTTACTTGGAGCTTCTTTGTGATTGTGTACTTCGTCGTATGTACTTGAACATTGTATTAGGCTTATCATGAAAAGAATGTAATATGTGGACATTTGTATTTCTATTTCAGCAAATTAAATCATGTGAATTTTAGTTCCTTTTTGCAAATCGCAAACTGTATGTATGTTTAATGTGGATGATGAATGAATGGAGATAGTTCTCTTTTACTTCCGCTACTCTGTTATATATATTCGCGTGTATCTCAGCTGTTTGTATCGTTGGGTAAATGTCCCACTATGAGGACTCGCTATATCGACGTGGGTCGGTATGACCGTACCGGTATAATGAGGGCCGTCACAGAAAGTCCCTCCCTTTTTCATGGCGAAGAACATGGGAGCACTTCACAGACTGCTGCAGATATTTTGCCTGAAGAGGGGGATAATGGAGCTCCCTCTCATTTTGAATTTTCCGGGATGGCAGATGCAGATACTGACCACCCGGGCTTTACATATACAGAACTGGGGGCTTCGATGGAGTACTATTCTTCCACCCCCATTGAGGTCTATATTCCAAGACCTGCTGAAGAACCTGCCATAGAGGCGACTTCTTTTGATAAGCATACTTTCCCAGGCCGGTATAGTTGTCTTTGGTTTCCCCTTTTTTTTTCTTCATTGCTCATGACGACCCTTTTTCTTTGCCTGTATACTTCTTTTTTTTTTAAAGGCCAAGAGTTCTGCGATGAGCTCTTTTCCATGGGAACAATGGACATGTATTCCATGCCTGGAAGCTATTCTCCTTTCCCGCCTTACGGAATTAGTATGAGCCCATTCTTGGAGCTTCCAGCTCAATCTGCATTTCAGATAGAAGGCATGGCAGGTGGAGGTGGGGGCTTCCAACAAACATATCAGGCCCCTGAACCTCCGGCTCTTTCATATGGGATGGAGCAGTTTAACATCTATCCATCGCATTTCCCCAGTTCATCCCAAGAATTTTATCCTGGGTCATCAAATTTCATGCAACCCTCGGAGCCCGAGGTTAGGGAAGGAGGCGAAAATCTTTTTCCAGGTGAAATATGCTAGACTTCATGTCCTGTATCTTTCATCTGTGGCTTCATTAGCTTTTCTTTGCTAACTACTTTTTCTTACTGTTTATTGCTATGTATTCTTTTTGTAGATACTGCGCTAGGTTCTAATGAAGATGAATCTCCACCGTTGGAAATTAGCGCTTCCTCTGATCATGGGATAAAATGGCCCATAGAGAACCAACCAACCTCATTCTTTAATGATGATGGCTGCTGGCAGTTCCTTACTGACCGAATAGGAGCATTGGTGGACTCAGAAAATCCGCCATCAACTGAGGTTACCCAGCAGGTTCTTGAGAAACATACTGAGTCTGCTTTCAATATGGGAATCCCCCAAGAACGTTGGATGAAGTTTGTCAACGACACTTGGGAGTAAAATGTACCACCACCATGCCGGCATAGCAGGGGCTCCTCAGCTAACCAATGGCTTGGAGAGCGACATGTGTTCTTTGACCAGTGAAGCTGACGAGCATGACCTCCAAGCTACTGAAGCGGGCAAGCGCCAGAAGACTCGGAGATTGAGTATGGTCACCAGGAAAGAGAGAATTACCCGGCTGGAACGCGAGCTTGATGAAGAGCGATCTTCTCTGAATCAAGAGACCAGAGATGAGGCCAAAGCTTCCGAAGAAGAAGCCGGTCATGTGAGAGATGGAAGGAATCTCCACCAGTTGACAGCCTCCCAGGCGAAGGAAGTTGAACAACCGAAGAGGAAGAAGCCCTCCTGTCTTTGTTTTTCAGCGTAATATATATACATAAAGCTTGTTGCTTGAATTCCTTGTTTGGCTTGTGTATAGTGATCAGAACACTCTATAGACCAGGGTTTGCCGAATCGGGGCGAATCGGTCTGATTCCCCCGAATCGGCGCAAATCAGGGGAAACCCGATCCCTGATTCGCCCCAATTCCCTTTATATATATATATATATTATATATATATATATATTATATCATATTTGTAATATATGTTATACATTATAAATATGATATATATTACATATATGTATTTAATCAATATAAATGTGTCTGAAATATGATATATGTAATATATATAATATATCTGCAATATATATATATATCATATGATATATTATATATATAATATACCCATGCGAATCGGTCCAATTCGGACCGATTCTGGGGGAATCGGGGCGAATCAGGAGCAACCCGATTCGCCTTCCGATTCCGATTCGGCAAACCATGCTATAGACTTTTAATAGAGTGGTTTATAATATTGTAAATATAAAATGAAGGACAGTGAAGTCCCCCCCCCCTATATATATATATATATAATATATATATATATATATTTATTATTATTTTTATTTTATTTTTTACATTACCAACCTTAGCGCCCTTTCAGATTTTCACCAAGGCTAGCCCCCTTTAGCTTTTTCCAACGCGCCTTTTCGGATTTTCACGTGGGTTATCCATTTTTATCTAAAGCGCCCTCTCAGGTTTTCACCTCAGCCGGATTTTTTGATCTTTTTACCCTTAAGTATACAAAGAATCGCATACTCAAGTCCATCGGGACATCTCCATTTTTAGCCCCTTTTTTCCTTCTTTTCTTTCTTTCTTTCTTTTGACTTGACTGTTGAGCACTTGACTGATTTGGATGATTGAACGGCCAGGAATTTGGCTATGGAACGAAATTTGAATCTGGCCAATGATTGGGAATTCGAATATGGAATTTAGATCTGGATATGAATTTGGGTTTGAACACAAGTATAGTGGCTTACTTTTGTGATATTTTGAATTTGAATTTGGATATGGATATGAGATTTAGGTATGATTTGGCTTCAAGTTTTTTTTTATTTTGGGTATTTGATATAGACTTTGACATGGAGGTTAGGTTTGGACTTGGGATTTGGATTTGAATTTCGCCCAACCTTGATAGCTTAGGGCAAAAATAAGGGATTTGCATTTGGATTTGTATTGGAGTTGAGATTGGATTTGTTTTTGGATTTGGATATGAGCATGTGGGATTTATGTTATTTTAGTTTTAGTTTTGGTTTTGTTTTGGATTTGGATTTGACATAGCCTACCTTTGTGGTTTACTGGCTATGGTTATGATTTGGTTTTGACACAGCCTACCTTTGTGGTTTATGGCTATGGTTTTGGAATTTGGATTTGACACAGCCTACCTTTGTGGTTTGTGGCTATGGTTTTGGATTTGGATTTGACACAGCCTACTTTTGTGGTTTGTGGTTATGATTTTGGAATTTGGATTTGACACAGCCTACCTTTGTGGTTTGTGGCTATGATTTTGGAATTTGGATTTGACACAGCCTACCTTTGTGGTTTGTGACTATGGTTTTAGAATTTGGATTTGACATAGCCTACCTTTGTGGTTTATGGCTATGGTTTTGGAATTTGGATTTGACATAGCCAACCTTTGTGGTTTGTGGCTATGATTTTGGAATTTGGATTTGACATAACCTACCTTTGTGGTTTGTGGCTATAGATTTGGAATTGTATTTGAACATGGCCTATCATTGTAACTTGGAACCTCATTTGGCGGGATACGCAAAATAACCCTCCATCTTTCATTTGCCCCCTTTTTTTTGGGGTTTGTACATGGAATGCCCTTGGCTTCATGCTCGGTAGGGACTGAAAGATTTGGGGTATATGACGGGCAGGTGGAAGTTTGATTCCTTTGTCCCTATCTATAGCAAACTTCATTTTACCATTTTTTCATCATTTTTTTCTTCGGCTTCGTGCCCTTTTGAGTGATTGGTTTTTTGTTTTGGTGGCTGGCCAGGGAATTCATGTTCTGGCGCGTGATACAACTTCAGGTGTTTCCCGTTGAGCGGGGGAAAGGGCACAGTACCTTTATGATCAACTAGCCGATATGCGCCTCCTTCATAGGCCAAGGTGACGATATACGGCCGAGCCAAGTGGGCTGCAGTTTGCCACATGACTTTCCAGCCATTGCTTCTCTGCATTTAGCCATGACGAGGTCTCCTTGCTTGAATGCTCTTGGTCTTGCTAACTTGTCAAATGCTCGGACCATTCTAGCTTGATATACCTGGAGAGACTTGTATGCTTCAAGGCGCCTTCCTTCTAGATTGGAGAGCTCTTCAAGTCTTCTTTCCATTTGATCTTGATCTTGACTTTGAAATTCATTTTGGATTGCCACCCGATAGGATGTCATTTCAATTTCTATACGAATCATTGGCTCAGCTCCATATACTAAGGAGAAAGGTGAACATCCGGTAGGGGTTTTGTATGCAGTTCGGTAAGCCCATAAAACTTCATGAACTTTTTCTCCCTATTCCCGCTTTCAATTGTCGACTATCTTGGCAAGCAACTTACAGAGGGTTTTATTAAAGGCTTCTGCCAACCCATTAGCTTGTGGATTGTATACTGAAGATGTTCTCCAATCAAGATGAAATTTGGCTGCCAGGGCATATATTGTTTTGTTTCTAAATTGTGACCCATTATCGGATATAATTCTGTGAGGAGTTCCAAATCTGTATATTATATTTTGCTTGACAAATTTGGCGACCGATTCTCCGGTTACCTCCCTCAATGGGATAGCTTCAGCCCACCGAGAGAAGTAATCTGTAGCAGCCAATATGAACTTGTGGCCTTGAGATGGGGGTGGGAATGGTCCCACAATATCCATACCCCATTCGGCAAAGGGCCAGGTTGGCGCAGTAGGATGTAATACATTTGGTGATTTCCTCGGTACAGGGCCAAATGCTTGACACTGATGACATATACGGGCATATTGGATGCAATCCATGTACATGGTAGGCCAGTAAAAGCCTTTTAGCTTGATATTGATTTTCATCTTTTCTCCTGCCTGATGTGCACCACACAGCCCGGAGTGAACTTCTTTCATGATAATTTTGGCCTCTTCGAGAGATAAGCATTTGAGAAGGACTGGCCCTTTCTTTTCATGGACCAGTCTATATAATTGATCAACTATTATTTGATATGATGTAGCTCTGCGTAAGAGCTGAATTCTCTGAGCTCGATCAGAAGGTAGCCAACCTTTCTTGATTTTGATGATTAGCTCGCGCCAATCCTTAGATTCATTTATTGTATCTTGTTCTGTAATGTATACTTCCTCAATTGTGATATTAGACTCACTGTCAAGGACACTGGGCATGAGTCTTCTGTGGCAGACACTTATGTCTAATTCCCCTTCGGGAGGCAATTTTATGGCCGAAGCAAGTTTGGCTAGAGCATCAGCCTGAGAATTTTCACTTCTCGGCACATGGGATATGTCGAAGAAGTTGAATTTTTCTTTGAGCTTCATAACTGTGATATAGTATGGAAGCAATTGTGGTTTACGGACTTCATACTGGCCCAATATTTGAGTCACCATAAACTTGTATGCCTTTGATCCCCATTTCGAGAGCCAATTGAAGCCCAATAATTAGAGCTTCATATTCAGCTTCATTATTTGTCAATGGCTTCATGAGAGCACATGAGTTGTATAAGATTCCTCCATATGGAGTGACTAAGACGATCCCTGCTCCGGTAGAGACGGTGGTAGAACCATCCGTATAATGAAGAGTTCGAGAAGCTCCATCGAAATATAATTCCCAAGAGGGCAGCTCAATTGTGGCAACCTCTTCGGGATTTGGACTTTCCCGAATTTGATTTTCTCTCTCATTTGTAGGGGAGAGAGTTTCCTCTTTTGGAAGATCAATAGACAGGGGTGAATTTTCTGACACTGGATGTGCAGCCAAGAATTCAGCTAATCCTTGCCCTTTGATTGCCCTTTGTGGGATGAAAGTGATATCAAACTCCATGAGGAGCAGAGCCCATTTTGCGAGCCTTCCAGACAATATGGGTTGCCTTAGCAGATATTTGATTGGATCAAACTTAGAGATGAGCTTAATTTCATGAGCCAGAAGATAATGCCTCAATTTCTTGGCAGCAAATACCAGTGCTAGGCATGCTTTTTCCATTGGAGCATATCGGAGTTCTGGACCAATTAGCTTTCTGCTAAGATAATATAAAGCTTGCTCTTTATCTTCTTCATTTGTTTGTGCCAATAGAGCTCCTAGAGAAGCATCCATAGCTGAAATATAGGGTATAAGAGGCTTCCCAGCAACTGGTGTCCCCAGGACTGGCGGAGTGAGGAGATATTCTTCGATTTGTTCAAAAGCATCCTGACATTCTTGGTCCCAGATGAAGAGAGCATTCTTGTTCATTAGTTGCCGAACGACATGCATCTTCCTGAAAGGTTAGAGATGAATCGCCTGATATAGGCTAATCTCCCTTGAAATGACCTTAGCTCTGTCAAATTTTGAGGAGGGGGTAATTGTTGAATCGCCTTGATTTTGTCGGGTCTATTTCTATTCCCCGATATTTGATGATGAAGCCCAGGAACTTGCCGCTTGAAACCCCGAATGCACATTTCATATGGTTCATCTTCAATTTGAATTGACGAAGTCTTTCAAAAACACGGCGAAGATCATATAAATGGTCCTCCCGTTTTTTGGTTTTGACGACTAAGTCATCCACATAGCATTCAACTATATCATGAATCATCTCATTGAATATCTTAGTCATGGCTCTTTGATATGTAGCCCCTGCATTTTTCAGACCAAAGGGCATTCTTTTGTAGTTGAAGATACATTTAGGTGATCTGAATGCAATATGGTATTTATCTTTGATCGCCATCCGGATCTGATTATAGCCTGAGGACCCGTCCATAAAAGACAAGGCTTCATGACCGGTGGTAACATCGACCATTGTCTCAGTGATTGGAACTGGGAAATCATCCTTGGACATGCTTTATTCAAGTCCCTATAGTCGATACATATCCGGATTTGACCATTCTTTTTCTTCACAGAGACAATATTGGCGAGCCAGGTTGGATATATGCATGGCTCGATGAAGTCTACTTCAGAGAGCTTGTCGACCTCAGTATTTACTCTCAGCTCCACTTCATGCCGCATACGCCTTTGAGCTTGTTTGACAGGCTTGGTCGTGTGCAGTATAGATAATTCATGCTCAACAACTGATGGCTCCAGTCCCGGCATTTCTTTATAATTCCAAGAGAAGCAATCTTGGAATTCCAGGAGAAGAGTTTGATAAGATTGTCTTTCTTGTTCATCAAGAAAGGCGCTGATAAAGATTGGCCGGGAATCTTCCTGATTCCCGAGATTGAGTTCAATTAATTCATCAATAGTAGTCTATCCACCATCTTCAATTTCTTGAGGAGCTGGCTGCAGATCTATGAAGTCCTCTTCGTCATCAGAATTGGCGATGTAGACTTCATCATTTGATAATTCTTTTGAAGAGGAAGTAATATCTTGAAGATTGGAATTGGAGCATCCTTGGATATTTTATGTGCTACAGATTTTCGACAATAACCTAACAACATTGACTGTGTAAAAGGATTCGGCATCATAACCTAATCCTCTGGTATCTTTCCCGGAGAATGGAGATTGTCCCCGGACTTGAGAAGGTTCCCATAGTTGCTTGAAGAAATTTCTTCGGGAGACATCTTGCACCTGAGGGATTTTCTGCTTTTTGCCACATCCCTTAATCTTTTCTGGCATATCAGCCATTTCTTGTATTGATTCTAGTTGGTTATTGGACCTATCTTCCCAACCAAAATCATCTCCTGTATAAGTTTGAAGGATCAATTCCCCCTTGTAGAAGAGGATTGGCTTGGTTACCTTTCTTGCATTCTTTCTTCTTTCTTTTCTTTGATAAGTGACGACGAAAGTTTTTAATCGCCGAACACTTTGTTCTTGCTTTGGAGAATAGATTTGCATGCAGTTGGGTGGCAAAGAAATGCTCCCATTGATGACTTGACTTATGTGATCAGCCTCATAACTGATATTCCGTGGTTCTGGGCGGATTGCTTTGCTTTGAGAATTCTTTGCAGGTGACTTGGCAAGGCTTTTGTTTATCACAAAAAGCTCGCCAGTTTCATTGTCTTCATTTGAGGACTCAATTTGCTTGCTCTTCCCTTTAGAGAGGGAGGGGTTTGAGGATTTGGTCCTCCAAGATATAAAAGGGCATCAGTCAGGTTGCATTCATCTTCCCGAAACGGGACTTGATCAGCGAAGACTGTATGTTGCTTCCCTTCTTTTGCATATTTAATGCATTGATGGAGAGTTGATGGAATGACCTAGTTTTCATGCAACCAGGGTCTCCCAAGCAAGACTCTATATGTTGTATTGGCATCAATAATGAAGAAGGTCACTCTGGTGACAAAATCTCCCAGAGTCAAGTTGACAGTGACTTTTCCGATGGCTTTCTCTGTATTCTGATTAAATCCTGTGATCTTCACATCCTTCACTTTTTGCATATAGGGCATAAGATAGAGATTGAAAGGTCTTGTAGGGCATCAGATTGATAGATGCCCCTGGATCAATCAAGATCCGATTTATTGAATGTCGTTGATCTTGCCCTTCATATATAAGGGACGGTTATGATATGAAGAAGACAATAGCATATCTTCAACAGTGAAGGTGACATTTGCCGCTAGGGTTTCATATGCTTGAGCTTGGAAATTCGCCATATGGGCTTCATAAGTTTCTGGCTCTTAGAGTATTTTGACGAGGGTTTCTCTCAAATCTTTACTCCAGACAATCGCTTCCCAGACAGTAATATTGACGGGAAGTGATTTTAGTTGCTGAAGAATTTTGTCGTCAACTTCAGAGCGTATCTGGTCCAAGTGGGAAGATTCCCTAAGAAGGATCCATAAAGCTCTTTTGACTTGACGGGCTTCTTTTGAGAGATAGGAGTCAATAGCTTCTCATTGGGAAGAGGAGGAACATTATCCGACTCATTTGATGAAGCATATGGACTTAAGTTTTTATCTCCAGAGTGAGAAGATATATCGGGTAGTCCTTCTTCTTCATCTGAAGGATCAAAAATATAGAATCTGCCCGGATTTGAGCTTCGGGCAGAGGCTTTGCCTCTTCACCATGAAAGAATATGATCTTATTTGGATTTGCAATATCTGGCTTTTTGATAGTAGACGCCGCTTTTTGCCGCCTTCCATGTCCTCTCCCAGAATGGCGATTTGAATTACCTGCAGGCCGACGCTGGTATACAAGCGTCGTTGGTTTATTCTCATTTTGTGCAGTAGTATCAATTGTAGAGGTTTGCAATTCTTTCGGAGGAGGGATGAACACCATGTAGCAAGAGAAAGAGCCGAACATAGAGTCCAATTGTTCCATAGTAATTTCAGCACCTTCATTAAAGAGACTCAAGCTTGGTGAGGGAGGGAGATCCTTCCTCGTAGTGCTTCATGTCGGACATGTAGTAGCCAATCCCGGAGCCGTCTCTTTCGCTCGATCTCATCCCATGGGATGTATTGATCGAGCGTAGGTTTATCAGAGGGCCTGGGATACATATTCATCCAGCTCATCAATTAGTTGTTGAAGTCTTTGAACAGCCGACAGCTGCTGAGGAGCTTCTGCTGTCGCAGCATCCTCCATTTGTTTCTTCATCCTTCTTTTCATTCTTTTTCGGTTTTTCTCTCTATTCTTCATTTGCAGAGCTTCTAGTGAATATCATCACTTCTTGCTCTAAAGATGGCTCAGGAATGCTTTTCATGCTAGAATGACCTTTGGCGGTAGACTTGCCGGGTCTTCTAGAATTTCTTGACTTTCGAGGGCCAACAGTGACCCATTCAGCTTCTGAGGTTTGTGCCTGGAAGGTTGAGTTGACTGCTTCTTCAACAATTTCAGGAGGGAGTTGGTAGTAATCATCTACAAACTCCTCAGCTTGCTGCGAGAGTGGCTTCGCCGCATCTTCTTCTGATATTCCATTTCTATATTGAAACAGGCCAACTCTGAATTGCTCAATATCAGCCTTGCTTCTATGTTGTCCATAGCCCAATTGATGATGATAATATTCACATATGTCTTGATATTGTGCTTGGAATTCTAGAGTTGGATCGTATACTTGTGATGAGGAGGTCAGGAGATTTCCCTCCTGATCAATTACTCCCTCCCGGATTTTTGTTTTGATCCAATTATGGAGATCTGGGCAATCTTTGGTAGAGTGTATGACTCTGGCATGATATTCACAGTAGAGATATGATTGCTTTTCCCTTTCGGAAATATTGAGCTCAGGGTCATACACTTTTATCAACCCTCTGATTTTAAGTTGATTGAATATGGATTGGGTATCTTTTATAGCAAATGAGCGTTGATGTAGAGGATGCCAATTATCATACCATCGGCTGGATAAATATGGATGCGGCATAGGCGGCTGTCCTTCCGGTTCAAGAACCCCAGAGAATGAAGCATTAATGACATTCACCGAATGAGGTCTAGAGTTGTCTGGCTCACTTGGTGGTGGCTGGGTATGAGGTTGTGGAGGATTTACCTAGAGCTGACTCATGTTGATTAGTCCTTGCTGAATCAAGCTTTCCACATCACTCTTGAAGTTTGGACAGTCTTCGATGACATGGCCCAATGTTTGATGGTACGGGCAATAATTGGGTCTTCATTCTTCTGGGACCAAGTAGTCCATATATCCGGATTGCAGACATAGCCGGAAGAGTGGTAATGTATGCTGGCGACGAAAGGAATATACTGGCGCCGGCTCGACAGGAATTGATAGATCTTCGGAAACCACCCTATTGGGTCTTGGAATGGCGGTATAAGGGGCAGCTCCGGATACGTTGGTGGATAAACATAACAGGTTGGAGAGCGTGGGATTCCTGAATAGGCACATCCTGACGCCTCTCCATACTTTGCATGATTTGGCGCAACTCCTGCTGGCCTTGTTGTAATTGCTGGAGCTGCCTTTGTAACCTTCACATTGTTTTTCTTGTGTCTCGATGCCTAGATCTCGGCGGAGAGTGAGCTCCAGAAGTGTCTTGAGGTGGGTTACATGAGGGCCAACCTCAGGATTCTTTGAGCTTGTGGTGGGTCCCACGCATGTATAACATTGACAGATTGTTCTGGCCAATCCCAAGTATGAGGCTGTGGAGGATCAACCAGACCATTTTGCATAGATATACGGCCTTCTAGAATTACCTTCTGAGCCTCATTTTTGAAGACATAGCAATCTTCAATTGGATGCCCCACCATATGTATACGGGCAATAATTAGGTTGATTGATCTTGTCGATATCCGTCGGCTTCTTTGGTGTCGGCAGTGATATTAATTGATTATCAAAGCAGAGATCGAAGAGTTTTCTGGTATGCTCTTTTCTGAAAGAATAAGGAGCCTTCATACGCTCGGCCAATGTAGGCGAAGGTATCTTTGGTTCTGGTTTCTTTTTTGAGGTAGTGGGGACTGCTGCCCCCTTTGTTTCATCACTAGGCAAGAAGTCGATAGTATTAACTTCTTTTGCAGGCGGAATACGCTCCTTAGGGAGTTTACCCTTATGAGCTGTATGAGTTGCTTGCTCGGCTAAGAACCCTTCAATTTCTGTCACAGCAACATTCAACTGGTCAAAACTTCGGATATTTGCAGCCAAGAGTCTCTCATTAATTGTTGTAATGAGGCCTCTTCGACAGATTGTTACTGCATCTTGTTGGACGGGAGGGTTGTCGCACTGCATGCTAAGCCCTCTCCATCTTTGAATAAAGTCAATTGCCGACTCCCCTTTCTTTTGTTTAAGGAGCATAACTCAGCAAGAGAAACTTTTCTTTCTGCCGTTTGAAAACGGTCATAGAATTTCAATTGCATATCAACCCAGTCAACAACTGAGCCAGCCCTGAGTTTTGCATACCATTGGAATGCGACCCCTGTTAAAGAAGTTGCAAAATATCTGAGGAGATAGGATTCATCAGAGGCGAGATCGCCCATGGCAATTATAATGTGCCACATGCTCCCGTGGTGCCCCATGCCCATCATATTTAGGCAATTTTGGGACTTTGGGACATGATTCTGGCAGCTTTTTGAGTTGATGATGTATAGAAAACGGGACAGAATATAAGCCCGTAACCTGAATACCCTCGCCCTGTTGGGCGAACATATCCTCAACCATCTTCTTTATTTCATGCCTTTGAATAACAATATTTTGCAATGCTTCTGTTTGAGGAGGCATAATATTAGATAGGTCATTAATATCCGGACCCGTAGCTTGAGGAAGAAGACCAGTTGAAGAAATTGCTGGATTATTTAATGAGATAAATCCATCCGATGCTGACTTTGCTGTTGATGTTGGATAGAGGCCGGCTCTATGGATTGCCAATGGGTTGAAGTTGTCAATCGTCTCATCTCATTGACAAGTGAGGTTACTTCAGACCGCCACTGTTGCATGACTTCATATTTCGTCGTCCTCCATTGCTTGGAAATTTTCTTTTGTTGGCAGGTCGATGGCGGGATGACTGGCAGATGTAGAGGGTCCACCTTCTTCAAGTCGAATATTTGTTTCTTCAAAGGAGGGAATTTGAGTACCCTCATGCTGGATATCATTTGGAAGAGGAGCTTGACTAGACGGGCCAACTTGCCCGCCAGGTTGGCGAGCTCTTCTGGCGAACTGTCTAGTATTAGGATGGATAACTTCTGTGGGAATATTAGGGGTGGCTTCCGCGATATGCTCAGCGAGTTCGCCAATTTCCCTTCCAGTAGTATAACATGAAAATATTATAAGCTTGGGCTTTTCCTGAGCTGCCCAGGTGACGCGGCGTCTTTTTGACGGACGATATTGGTGCTGAGAGTTGCCCTTGGCTTATCAAATACTGGGATTCGCGATATGCGGTCAAAGACCGATATGCGAGCCTTGGATTGATGAATTGAATTTTTCTTTGTCCACCCGGATATTCTCCGGGCCTTGAGGATTGTAGTTTGATTTTCTATACATCCCTTTTCTTTTCCATCCTCTGGGATGTTCAGATCCAGCATATTGGAGAGAAGTATCTTTGGTATTGCTTTTTCTTTGAATCACTTTTAATGCATCTGCTTGATTTTTCTTAAACTTGGGACTTTCTTCTTGGGAACCCAGATTTGTTTCAACTTAGTGAAATGCCGTGTCTTTTGCCTGACGTCGGCTTTTACCGCGGAGTCTTCATGCTTCCCCTAGAACCACCGCAGAGCTGAGAAGCGGTTCGAGGTTGGAATATTCGGAACATACCTATCATGAGGAGTGATAGGTAGACTACCATCAAGGCGCACCCGCACGCTTCCGATTAAACGGACTTGCCGGATCTGGAGGTGGCAGCCGACGGCCTTTTGTTCTTGTGTGGTGTTTATATTGCCCCCGTTGTGAGGAGACGGGAGTCACAATGGTAGAAGAGATCATATGGACCGAATAGGTCCGAACTTGAGTTGAATGGGGTTTGCCCCCTTTAACAACATCATTTTTCACGAGCATTTGGGTGCCCCTATTGACAGTAGCAGGACGAGCTTTGACATGCCCACTGTTGCTGCGGTTCTTCTTTGTTGATTTATGGGAGGAAGATATTTGAGCAGCATCCTCCTCCTGATGGGCCGGAACCACTCCCAGGAAGAAAGGGGATCCGACGACTGCAGGGAAGTCTCCGAACACGATTGGAGTCGCCAGGTATCCGAACCTAGCATGGTTGTTGACGACGAGCGGTCCATAAGTGACGGCCATCTTCAACAGTTTGTAATTCGCCCTTTTTTTTTGTTTGTACCTTCAAAGGAAAACATAAGAATTAGGGATTTCATGAAAAATATATGTATGTCTCATCCTTTTTGCTATGAATGGTGAGAAGAGGTCCCACCGGGCGTGCCAGCTGTTGACACGGGAAAAATTTCTCACTCGACTTCATTCATTCATTCCATCTCACTTGGTTCGCGCATTCATTCATTTCGCATGCTTTGGATTTTTTTTATTTGCGGGGCATACCAGCCTGTCTAGCAGACAGAAGAAAGAATCTGCGCAATGCAGAGGAAGGATTTTGGTGTCCGAGAACGGACGGGTATGGTGTCCGTGGGACGGATAGGTATGGTGTCCGTGAAACGGACGGGTGTGGTGTCCGTGAAACAGACGGTGTGGTGTCCGTGAAACGGACGGGTGCGCCGTTTTTTAATCTGAACTTCTTGAGTTCCATGTTTATACTCAGCAATTAGGGTAGCATGTGCTGGACCTCTGTCTCCATCGATCGAAATCGATGTTACATTTACATCGAGTTAAAACTCTTGGTATTATTTAACACCAGTTTTAACCCGAATACCATTCATAGCAAGGATGAGAACATATGCATTTTTTAGAAAATCCCAATCATGATGTTTTCCCCTTTTTTTTGTACCGAATGGGTTTTTATTTGAAGATTTTATTATTTTGAAATACTCCAGCCCGAATGTTTCATTTTGAAATGATATGATTGTCCTTTTTTACTTGAGGTTCGGGAGAAAATTTTGAGAAAGTCAGGGTATGTACCCATAAACTTGTTTGAGATCCCTTTTTTTTATTATTATATGAGGATTGTTATTATGAACGAGTACATGTCCGTGAGCTTGTTCTGGCCTTTGAACATATTGTGAAATAGGAGTAGCACTTCCATATTTATGGAAGTCCGTATTGAGGTAGAATTTTCTTCTCTTTATTTCTGCTCACACGAATGTGGTTCTGAAGGTCATATGGATGTATCTCCATAAAGATTTCTGTCATAATGGGATCTCTTCCCAGGGAACCATTTGTATGGGTACAGTCTTCTTTAATATATGTCCCTGCTTGAATCATTGCTCAAGAGTCTTTACTCTTCTCTTCCCTTCTCTCCCCTTTTTTTTTAGAAATGTATTTATGTCAATAGCATGTTCATGAGTATGTACTTTTTTGGCAGAGTCTCTGCTTGGGTGAAGTATCCTTATGGGAATATATGCAAACTAGTGATTATATGAACATGTTTGTTGGGAGAGCCTTTGCTTGGAGGGAGCTTCTTTTTAAGGAGCATATACATGTATAAGCACAAATTTGCACTTTTATGAATATATTCTCAGGCGGCATCTCTGTTTGAGCAGAGTACCCGTGAAAGGGTGTGCCCCTGCTTGTGCAGAGTCCCTTTTGAGAAGTATACGCATATGGATGCAAATTTGTGATTATGGGATGCGTTCCTAGGTAGAATCTCCACTTTGGGCAGAGTCTCCTCTAAGAAACATATACATATAAACACGAGATTATGATTATACGGATATGAACTTAGAGGGATTTTTGCTTGGACAGGATCCTCCCTTAGAAACATACACGCATAAGCACAATTTGCAATCCTATGAATATATTTTTAAGCAGAGTTTCTGCTTGGGCAAAGTCTCCTTTTAAGAAACATATACATAAGAACACAAATTTGTGAATATACGGATATGCTCTCAGGACAGAACCTCCGCTTGTGCAGAGTTTCCTCTAAGAAACATATACATATAACACGAGTTTGTGATTACATGGATACATTCTCAAGAAAGAGATTCTTGCTTAGACAGAGTCCTTTACAAGAAACATACAAGTATAATTACAAATTTACAATTCTATGTATATGTTCTTGGGCAGAACCTCCGCTTGGGCAAAGTTTCATCTAAGAAACATATATATAAGAACACAAATTCGTGAATATACAAATATGTTCTTGGGCAGAACCTCCGCTTGGGCAGAGTCTCCTCAAGAAAACATATACATATAAGCACAACATCCGCCATCCCGGAGACTTGCTCGACGGGCGGGGAGAACATATGCATCTAAATGCGCGTACCCATAGAGACTTGCTCGATATGGAGCATTTAGAGCACGAGAATAAGGGTATTTAAATATCACATGTCCATAGAGACTTGCTCGATATGGATGATATTTAAACCCAGAAGAATATCTCTCCACAGAGACTTGCTCGATGTGGGAGGATGGGGGGAGTAGATGGAATGCCGATGGCGATTGGACCCAACTCTCCCCTCCTCGCCTTGCTATTGGGCTAGAAAAGGGGTTTACCTTCAACACCGAGCAGAGGTTCGAGAAGGAATGGGAAGGGAAGATGCTTTTTGCAATTTTATGGAGTTTTTGAACAAAAAAGGGGAGGCTTGGGAGATTAATCTGCCAAGGCTCCGCCGGGAATTTTTTTAAAGATGAACAGGGGGGGGTTGACACGGGGGAAATTTCCGTTCCTTTTCTTTCACACTCGGTTTTGTTCATTCGTTTTATTTGGTGCATGTATTCATTTATTTCCAATATTTTATATTTTTGATATTTGTGGGGCGTGCCAGCCTGTCTAACAGACAGAAAAAGAGTCCGCACAATGCGGAAGAAGAATTTTGGTGTCCGGGGAATGGACGGGTATGGTGTCCGTGAAACGGACGGGTATGGTGTCCGTGAAACGGACGGGTTGTGTCCGCGAACGGACGGGTGCGCCGTTTTTTAATCTGAACCTCTTGAGTCCCATGTCTATTCTCATCAGGTGATTAGGGTAGCATGTGCTGGACCTCTGTCTCCATCGACCGGAATCGATGTTACATTTACATCGAGTTAAAACACTTGGTATTATTTGATACCGATCTAAACCCGAATACCATTCATAGTAAAGGACGAGAAAAATATACATGTTTTTTAGAAAATCCTGATCATGACATGTTTTTGTTTCTTTTGATTGTTTTGAAATGCTTTTGCTTTGGATATTTCATTTTTTTGAAATGAATGCCTTTTGGGAGTCCAAAGTTTGATTTCTTTTGAAAAGGGGAGCGGATATATACCCGTGGACCGATTTGAGGTCTTTCTCCTTTTTGCAAAAGATTGATTATGGATTTTTATTTGGGAAAACATGGAGATTATCATTATAAACGGGCATATGCCTATGGATTTTGATTCTGAACTTGGGGGTATTATAACCCAGAGCAACACTTCCGTATTAGAAGGGTGATTGTGCCAATTTTCATATGGGATTCTTTTACAGTGCCCTTTTTGAGCAAAGTCCGAGTTTGAGGCAGAGTCTCTTTTCTCCTCATTTCTCGCTCATGTGCGGGTACAATTTCCAGAGAGCATATGGATGTATCTCCATGGAAGTCCTTGTCATATTGTGATTTTTGTCCAAAGTCCATTTCCACGGGTATAGTTCTCGTGGAAGTGCATATGTGCTCCCATTTGGGGTATCTGAGCACGGTTCCTGTCTTATTTCTCTTTTTCTTTAGATGTGTGTATATCATCACAATCCCTTTTTTCTTTTGAATATATGAGTATATCTTGGCGAGTCCCCGCTTAGGCAGGGTGTCCTTACAAAGATATTTTCATATTGGTATATGCTTATATCCATGTGTTCTCGGGGAGAAACTTTGCTCAGGGGGATTTTGCCTTAAAGAGATATATGTGTATAAACACAAATTTGCACTTTGTGAATATATTCTCAAACGGTATCTCTATTTGAGCAGAGTATCCGATGGGAAGATGCCCCCGTACGAACGGGATTCCCTTTTGAGAAACATATGCACAATGGGGCATATTTGTGATTATATAGATATGTTCTCGGGCAGAGTCCCTATTTGAGCAGAGATTCCACTAAGAAATACATGTATATAAACATGAAGTTTGTGATTATACGAATATGAACTCGGAGGGAACTTTTGTCCGGGCAGGATTCCCCCTAAGAGACATATGCGTATAGGCATGAATTTATGATTTTAAGATATGTTCTTAGGGGAGTCTCCATTTGGGCAGAGTTTCCCCTAAGGAACATATACATAAGAACATAAATTTGTGAATATACGAATATGTTCTTGGACAGAACCTCCGCTTGGGCAGAGTTTCCTCTAAGAAACATATACATATAACACGAGTTTGTATTTATATGGATATGTCCCCTGAGAAAGATTTTTGCCTGGGCGAGATTCTCTTTAAGGAACATATTTGTATAATTACAAATTTGTAATCTTTATATATGTGTTCCTAGACGGAACCTCCACTTGGGCAGAGTTTCGTCTTAAGAAACATATATATAAGAACACAAATTTGTGAATATACGAATATGTCCTTGGGCAGAACCTCCGCTTGGGCAGAGTCTCCTCAAGAAAACATATACATATAAGCACAAAATCCACCATCCCAGAGACTTGCTCGATGGGCGGAGAGAACATGGGTATTTAAATACCATGTGTCCATAGAGACTTGCTCGATATGGACGGCATTTAACCCCGGGAATATCACCCCACAGAGACTTGCTCGATGTGGGGGATGGGGATTAAGAGGGAATGTCAATGACGATTACGCCGACCGCTCTCATCTCCGCGCCTGGCCTATCGGGCTAAAGAAGGAAATTTGTACCTTCGCACACCAAGCAAGAGGGATTTGAGAACGAGAGAGGGAATGAGCAAATGCTCATTTCTATTTTTCTGGGATTTTTCCAACAGGGCTTTGCCGGGGCAAATGGAAAACCCAACAGGGCTTCGCCAGAGCAAGTGGAAGACTCCCCTTTCCTTTGGAATAGGGGGGGTATTTATAGGGGTTTCGGCCCCTTTACAATGCGTGGGAGAGAAGAGAGAGGGAGCCTAACCGATGGTGACCTCACAACCTTAACCGATGGTGACCTTATCGTGAGGTCACCATCGGTTAGGGGGAGACCCCCCCTTAACCGATGGTGACCTCATCGTGAGGTCACCATCGGTTAGGAGGGTCCTAACCGATGGAGGGGGGGGGGGGGGGAATTTTCTATAAATACCCCCCCACACCCTCATTTGTGAAGTGTTGATGCCGGAGGTGCTGCTGGAGTCCTGCTCCGTTTCCTTGGTGTTTCGCCCTGACTTCTCGGAGTTCTGCCCGATCGGAGGGTGCCTTTGCAAGCCTCGGAGTTCTTCCTCGAGCTTGTTCTTTGTACTTGTCCTTCGTACTCGGTCTATAGACCTTGTGCTGTCGGATTTTTCCGTGCTTCGTACTTTGGACGGAGACATGCTCTCCTTGTACTTTCACTTTAACCGGGAATCCGGGCGCCATTTTAAGGGCCGGAACTCCCCTGCTGAATTTTGGGGAAGGATCCCACTGAATAAGTTTGTAAGTTAAATAACCTTGTGGGTCATTTTAAATCACAACTTATTTGGCCTCTGAGCAGGCTGTTGATAACATATTGTAAGAAGGCCCGTTGATAACCAACATTTAATCTTCACGGCTCAACGACCCCTTTCATCATGTCCATGACTTGAACGATTGTCCGCCAAGAATAGGCTTCAACTAGCCAAGTCGCCGGACCATCATCTGATGAATTCTATAATTCCTGCTGAAGTAAACGTGTCACATTTTTACCTTTCAACAGGGGGTCGGCTCTCTCTCTCTCTCCCCGGGATAGGGGGCCTTTTATAGGGGGAAGGCCCCCTTTACATTGGGTTGGGGGAGAAGCCCCAACCGATGGTGACATAAGATTATGTCACCATCGGTTAGGGGTCTCCTAACCGATGGTGACCTCATGATGAGGTCACCATCGTTAGGGGAGATCCCCTTAACCGATGGTGAATCACCATCGGTTAAAGGGGAGAATCCCTTAACCGATGGTGACCTCACTTTGAGGTCACCATCGGTTAGGGATCTCTAACCGATGAAGAGAGAAGGGGGAGGGGAGGAGAACTTCTATAAATTCACCCCCCCCCCATACCTCATTTGTAAAACTTGTTGGTGCCGGAGGTGCTGCTGAAATTTTGGTTCTCTCCTTGGAGTTCTGCCCGATTGAAGACTGCTTTGCAAAGCTTTGGAGTTCTTCCTCGAGCAGTTCTTGTACTTGTGCTTTGTACCTGGTTTTAAGACCTTGTGCTGCTGGATTTTTCCGTGCTTGTGTTTTGAACTATACTTTGAACGGAGAAGAGTTCTTCATTGGACTTCAATTTAATTGAAAGACCGGGCACCATTTTAAGGGCCTGAATTCCCCTGTCGAACTTGAAGAAGAACCTCCAAATAAGATTGTAATTTAAGTAACTTTGGAGTCACTTTAAATCACAACTTCCTTCGCCTCACTTTTGAGTAGGCTATCTAATTAATTTGCTGGAGCGGATCTTCCGTAATAGCTATAACCAGTTTTCAGAGTCCAGCAGCCTTTTTGGATGAGTCACCTAACCAGTTAGTTGTTAGGATGGTTTTTTTCAACTAACCAGTTCATTGGACTGCTATATAGTGGATCATCCATATTCTTCGTGGTGGACATCTGTTACAATTTTACCCTTCAACAGCAGTGCAGAGGGAATATTTGATGTCCATAGGATGGACAAGTGCGCCACTTTTAGTTTGAACTTTATTGGTTCTGCGATTTTTATTCATCAGGCGATTAGGGTAGCGTGTGCTGGACCCCTGTCTCCATCGATCGGAATCGATGTTTTATTTACATCGGGTTAAAAACTCTTGATGTTATTTTTACATCAGTTTTAACCCGAATACCATTGATAGCAAAGTCGAGGAATTATGCATTTTCTAGAAAATAATAATACGATGTTTTCCTTTTTTTATCTTTATCGAACAAAATGGACTTTGCTTTGAAGGAAAGAATTTGTTCCTTTAAAAAAAGAATCTTATTTTTTGAAAAGAAGTATTTTTGTTTTCAGAAAAGGATTTCATTTTGAAAAAGAGTATGGATTTCTTTTTTTGAGTTTTGAAATATAATTTGGGGGATTTGGAGTTGTTTGCTTTAGAATCTTGAAAAAGGAGGATGAATTCCTGTTGAGGTTTTGACAAATGATTTAGAAAATAAGCGGGTGTATACCCGTCAATTTATTTGATATTTAAGTATATTGTAAATTTGGGCAACGCTCCCGCATAGGCAGAGTTATTACGCGAATATATGAATATAAGTTTGATGTACATATGATTGTATTGATTTTAAGGGAGAGTCCCTGTATGAACAGTGACCCCATGAAATACGCACATATGCACATATATGTTTATGAACATATGGATATGTTTTTTAGCAGAACCCCCGCTTAGGCAGAGTTTCCTTTAAAAGACATATTCACATAAATATATATTTGTGAACATATAGATATATTTTCGACAGAAACTCCGTTTAGGCAGGGTTCCCTTTTTAGAAAGCATGCACATATGAACACAACTTTTTGTGCATACATGGATATGTTTCCGTACAGAACCTCCGCTTAGGCAGAGTTTCCTTAAAGAAATATATACACATAAGCACAATATTTGTGAATATATGGATATGTTTCCGGTAGAACCTCCGCTTGGGCAGAGTTTCCTTTAGGAAATATATACATATAAGTACAATATTTGTGGATATATGGATATGTTTCCGGTAGAACCTCCGTTTGGGCAGAGTTTCCTTTAGGAAATATAAAATATAAGCACAGAGTTGTGAACATATGAGTATATTTTCGGGCAGAACCTCCGCGTAGACAGAGTTTTCTTTAGAAAACATATACACATGGAAACGGAATTGTAATTACATGGGTATGTTCTCGGGCAGAACCTCTGCTTGGACAGAGTTTCCTTTAAGGAACATACATATAAGCACGACGTTGTGAACATATGAGTATGTCTTACGAAGAAGATGCATATCCATACGAGCACAAACACTCACCCATCCCGGAGTCTTGCTCGAAGGGCGGGGAGAACATGTGCATCTAAATGCTCATACCCATAGAGACTTGCTCAATATGAAGACACTTAGAGCACGAGAACAAAGGTATTTAAATACCGTATATCCATAAAGTCTTGCTCGATATGGAAGGTATTTAAATCCCAAAGGATATTACCCCCCCAGTCTCGCTCGATGTGGGGGCATGGACTGTATCATGATTTCTTCGAGAAGCCCTCCATGGAGACTAGCTCCTTATGGAGGGGGATCATGGAAGGTAGAATCGCAGGGATCGCCCAAGGATCGCTCGATCCTGGACCGGATCGACAGGTAAGGATCCGACTCTGGCCGGAAGTCCCCCAAAATCCCTGTTTTGAGGGTGGATCAACCCAACTCGACTGGATCCGAGTTGGATCGCATGAGTCGCCCATGGATAGATCGATCCCTGAGCGATTCTGTCGATCCGGCGGGTTAAACTTCAAATTTTGAGTTTGCCCGCCGAATCGACCCCTTATCGGCTTAGTCGGTCAATCCTTGTACGATCCAACCCAATAAGGGTCGATCCGGCTCGATTCGGGGGGATCCCTGGCGGATCCCCCTTAAGACAGCCGATCCCTGCGAACCCCCCCCCCCTTTTCCCTGTTTTCTATCTTCCAGGAAGCACGCAAGGGGGAGAACCATTCCCCCCAGGTCCGCCGCCCCCACTGCCAACGCCGCCGGCCTGCTCCGCCACCGCCGCCGCCTCTTCCCCCGCCAGCCTCCTCCTCCTCTTCTTCTTCTTCTTCCCCTTTGTTCTCTTTGAAAGAAGTTAGAGAGGAGCAGCCCAAGGGAGATCCTGTTGAGTAGATCTCAAGAGATCTTATTCAAGCAAGGGAGAAGTTTTTCTTCTTAAAGTATTTTTTTTTAATTTCGTAATTTAGTTAAAATTTAAAAAAAAATGAAAAAGCATGCATACACGTTTGATCTTGTTATATCTTCTTCTTCTTCCCCTAGAGTTTGTCAATTAGAGAAAATCCTCAAATTTCACCCTAATTAGGGTTGAAAATTGGAGCTTTTGTTCTATTAGCACAATTGGAGATCAATTAAGTGTTCCAATCACTTAATTGACCTAATTATGCCTTTGTATGATATGTTAGTGATTAATTTCGGGAAATTAGATAAAATCCCCAAATTTCACCCTAATTAGGATTTGAAAATTGAGGCTTTTGTTCTATTAGCACAATTGGAGATCAATTAAGTGTTCCAATCACTTAATTAACCTAATTATGCCTTTGTATCATAATGTTAGTGATTAATTTCGGAAAATTAGATAAAATCCCCAAATTTCACCCTAATTAGGGTTTGAAAATTGGGGCTTTTATTCTATTAGCACAATTGGAGATTAATTAAGTGTTCTAATCACTTAATTGACTTAATTATGCCTTTGTATGATAATGTTAGTGATTAATTTCGAAAAATTAGTTATAAATTCGTTATTATTGGCTGTAATTATGTTTATAATTTTATACTTACACATGAATGTATTTGTATTGTTATAGGATTAACAATTATGGGTGATGAGGGCCACGAGGAAGGGGGCCAAGGGAAAGAGCAGTCACCAGGCCCACAATTAGACATTGGATGGAAATATGGTGTTCTTATTGATGTTGCCTCTAAAAGAGTGCGATGTAACCACTGTGGGAAGGAAATGATGGAGGCGTATACCGCCTAAAACAGCATATTGCAAGTATTGGTGGGAATGTAGTAAAATGCAAGCAATGTCCACGAGAGTTGGTGAATGAGATGAAAGAGTACATGGCTGGAAGACAACAACAAAAAGGCATACGTATTCAACAACAACAAGAATTGCATGAAGAGCTTTCTGGGAGAGGAAAAAGTAAGTGTAATGAAAGAAAGAGCAATTGCTGTTGATGAGTCAGACGATACGGATTATGAGGATCTCTCACCTAATGAGAGAGAATGGCGAGAAGGACTACGGCAGAGTCGGCGTGCTGCTATGTTGGAAAGTGAGATGAGGAGGTACCATAGTATAAGGGAAGGATCATCATCAAGGGCTAGTGTAATAAGGCCACCTCCCGCAGTCAAGAGAGGTGGTTCAATGAGGGGAACGGGACCAACTGGTGTCATTGACACATTCATGCATAGAAAACCATCATCAAAATAGCCTAGCATAAAACATGCATTGAAAGGGGTGAAAGCCACAGCTGCTTCAGCCAAACATGCGGTAAAAATATTGTAAAATGGTTTTTGCATGCAGGGGTCCCCCAACCTATACAGCATCTAGTCCATACTTCTAGACAATGATAGATTCTATTGGTGAGGCAGGCCCAGGTTTGAAAGCTCCAACACTAAAGGAAATTTATGGCAAACATCTTGAAGAGGAATTGGCTGAGACAAAGGAGTGGATAGCATCTTTCAAAGGTATATAGATGGCAAGGGTTGTACTCTTATGTGTGATGGGTAGACAGAAACAACAAGAAAGTTTATGATTAACTTTCTTGTATATTGCAGTGAGGGTACAGTGTTCATGAAATCTGTAGATGCAAGTAGACAAATAAAGAATGCAGAGTACCTGTTCAGGCTCATGGATGCATGGAAGGCAGGATCGGGATCGGGATCGACTAGGCTCGATCTGATCCTGGATCGGATCGGATCACAAGATCCCATGGATCCAAGGGAAGTCGGGCCGATCCTGGATCGGCCAGTTTATAAAATGTTTTTTTTTTGGAAAAAATTCAGGAAAATTCAGGAAAAACAGAAGAAAAAAAAACAGCAAAAATGAGGGAAAATCTAATAAATTGAAAGAACTAATATTTGCATAAAAAACCAATCATACATGCATTCATAATATATGAAACATAAGATTTTGTGTATTATTACTACTATAATAATACAAGAAAAGTATAAAATATTAAAGACTTAGTGTATTATTGACATGAATACCATTTAAGTAAATGTTAAAATTTGTAGTTTCATTTATTTAAGATATTACATGTACATAAGGAAATATCCCCCATTTGAATCTAATAAAATCAAAAAAATCACATCTCTTACTAATAAAAAGTCAACTCTCCCATCTAAGAAGAAAATCGCAATTTTTGTGATTTTATCAAAGTAGCAACTTTCTAATCTCTCATAATTTGACATATTTAAAATTTTATAATTCAAATAAGTCTAATAAAATACTAAAAATCTAAAGTCCAACAAAAAAAAAATCAAACGTGCATATGACTTCTCCAAGAAGCCGCCCTCCTACTGACAGCACTAAGTCTACTTGAGACCTCTTAGGATTTGGTCAAACTAAGCTATCATCACCCAAACTCATGAGTTGGGTGATGGTAGCTCAATTTGACCAAATTCTGAGAGGTTTGGATGATGATAACTTAAGTTTGACCAAATCTTGAGAGGTCTCAAGCAGACTAAGTGTTGTCAGTAGGAGAGTGGCTCCATTGGAGAAGTCACATGCACGTTTGACTTTTTTACCGGACTTTGATTTTTAGTGTTCCATGTGGTTTATTTGAATTATCAAATTTTTAGATAAGCTAAATTACGAGAGATTAGAAAGTTAGCATTTCGCTAAAATCACCAAAATCGCGATTTTCTTCTTCGATGGGAGAGTTGACTTTTTATTAGTAAGAGATATGATTTTTTTGATATTTTGATTAGATTCAAATGGGGGATACTTCCTTATTTACATGTAATATCTTAAGTAAATGAAACTACAAATACTAACATTTACTTAAATGATATTCAGGTAAATAAGGGGATCCTGACAACCCTGCCTGAAGAGGATCTTGAAGGTAGCCTGAGGGAATCGACCTGGATCAGTCTGGAATCGGTCGATCCTTGCTTGATCCAGTCGATCCAACTCGATTCTGGCCGATCCAGCTGGAAGTTTGCCGATTCAGGGACTTCCCCCCCATAATCGGATCCATAGCCCTCGATCCGATCCAGGATCGACCGATTCTGGGTCGATCCTAGCGATTTTGCCTTCCATACATGGATGAGATGGTTGAAGAAATTAGCGAGGAAAACGTAGTCCAAGTTGTCACTGATAATGAAGCTAGTTACAAGGCAGCTAGAAGAAAGTTGATGGCAAAACGACATCATCTCTATTGGGTCCCTTGTGCAGCACACTCCTTAGACTTGATGATGGAGGACATTGGCAAAGATAAATATGTGCATGACTTGGTGCCCAAGGCGCAAATAATTACTAGTTTTATTTATGGACACAACAGAATCCTGCATATGATAAGAGAGTGCACAGATGGACATGACATCATTCGTCCTGGCCCAACTAGATTTGCCTCCCAATTTATTGCATTGGAGAGTTTGCATAAGTTTAGACATGAGTTGGGCACTCTTATACACAGTTCTGAGTACTTGGCACATGTGGCTACATTGAGAGAGGAATCCAGAGATATCGCACATGAGATTTCTTGCTTGATCATGGGTACCAAAAGTTACAACTTAGCTATTTTTGCAGGATCGGCTGAGGGCATCCAAATGGTATTTAGATAGTGGATGCTCAAGACACATGACAGGAGATAGGAAGCTATTTACAAGTTTTAAAGAAGAATCCGGTCAAATAACTTATGGTGATAATGGAAAAGGAAAAGTACTAGGTTGTGGAACCATTGATACAAAAGAAAAGAATTTAATTGAAGATGTCATGTATGTAGAAGGACTCAAGCATAATCTGATAAGCATCAGTCAATTATGTGATAAAGGGCACCTAGTCAATTTTCAAAATGATAAGTGTGTAATCATGAAAGACAACAAGAAGATTTTTGAAGCGCAAAGAGTAAAGAATATGTACACATTGCAACTAGCAGAATTGAAAGAAGTAAATTTATGTTTGACTACAACCAAAAATAAAGAATCTGATTTGTGGCATAGAAGACTTGGTCATGCAAGCACTTCAGTGATCAAGAAATTATTGAAACATGATCTGGTTGAGGGTCTTCCCAAGATGAAAGTCAAGAAGTCTGGAATTTGCTCAGCCTGTGCAAAAGGGAAACAAACCAGGACTTCATTTCAGTCCAAGACAATTGTTACAACATCCAAACCTTTGGAATTAATTCACATGGATCTATTTGGACCCATGAGGACAGCAAGTCTTGGAGGAAAATTCTATGGCTATATATTAATTGATGACTACTCAAGGTACACTTGGGTGTCTTTTCTAGAAGCCAAATCTGAAGCTTTTCAAGCCTTTCTGAATTTCAGCAAAGTAGTTCAGAAAAACCAACAATTTCAGATTACCAGTATCAGATCTGATCATGGAGGTGAATTCAAAATTGAAGAATTCTCAGAGTTCTGTAGTGAAAATGGAATTGAGCACAATTTCTCAGCACCCAGAACACCTCAACAAAATGGAGTAGCAGAAAGAAAGAATAGAACACTGCTAGACATAGTCAGAACAATGTTGAATGAGTATAATCTACCAAAATACTTCTGGGCAGAAGCAGTAAATACAGCTTGGCTACATCATCAATAGATGCATGATCAGACCAATTTTGAAAAAGACTCCATATGAACTATACAAGGATAAGAAGCCCAATATCAGTCATCTTCGACCTTTTGGCTGTAAGTGTTTTATCTTAATAATGGTAAAAATAATTTAGGGAAATTAGATCCTAAAAGTATGAGGCTATGGATAAAGCCAAAGAAAGGTTGAAAGAGAAGCATCCGACGACATTTCAAAAATGGTGGAGAATTATTGATGCAAGATGGAAGTCCACCCTCCACCATGATTTGCATGCAGCAGGTAAATGTATTAACTTTCAGCATATATCTTATTGTGCATATTGAATTTCTAACTTATTGGGCATGTTTTGTACATATAGGGTATTTCTTTAACCCCAGGCATCAATATAGTGATTCCCCTCACAACGATGGTGAAGTGCTCCAGGAGACAATCAATGTCATCTCAAGATTATCTAGGAGCACTGAAGAAAGAATAGATGCTATGATGGAGGTACAACCAACTTAAAGACTTTAATCCATTTTCATGTATTCAATATACTTTACAAATTACACTTACCAATTGTTTTATACTTTAGATTGACAGATTTAAACTGAAGTTGGACATTTATAGAGATTATGATCTTAGAGAAGCAGTGAACAGAATGAGTCCTGGTGAGAACCTTGAGGCTTATGCTCATCTTTACTTCATGACAAAGTGATAATTTATATTTTTTTGTAGGTGAGTGGTGGGTTATGTTAGACTACAAGACTGGTCAAAGAAATCCACTTGCAAGGATTACCATTAGAGTACTCAGTCAGACCACTTCATCTAGTCAGTGTGAGAGAAATTGGAGCACTTTTCACTTATTCACACAAAAGTAAGGAACAGGTTGAGTGCAACTAGGCTAGAGAAGCTGGTCTATTGCCACTACAATATGCGGTGAAAGTCAAATGCATTAGACAAAGACAAAAGAAGAGCGAGGCAAGGCTAATGACTTTTACAGGTAGTCATTGGGAGCAATGTTTTGCAGAGAGGGAAGCAACATCACCTCCCATTGATGTTGATGAGTTGCTTGATGAGGAGCACCCACTAAATGCATGGGTGGAAACACGATAAGAAAGGGATGTTCCAGAATTTAACCCTCGCGATTGCTCATAGGCGGAAGGAGAATTGGATGGAGTAGAGGCTCGAGATCCAGAGCTTAGGGTAAGTGAGGACCCACCTCTCGGTCCTCTCTTGTCTCAGCAACGACACTCATCTATCTTGCCAGAGACATCTAGAGTGCCTCCCACTCAACCTGCATTAAGAAGAGCTGCAATACAAAAAAGAGGAGTTCAAAAGCCATAGAGCTAGAAAAAAGAACATATACCAGGCAAAAAAAGAGAAAAGTGCAGCAACCAATTCGTAGTGATGACACCACACAAGATCCAAATGATGATGATGATGATGATGGGGCTGCCACTGGGGCCACAGGAGCTTGCCAGGGAGATGCAGGACATACTGAGCCAGGATTTTCACTGGGTTTAGGGCTTACTACAAGTTATGTACCAGAAACAGAACATCAGGGAGGCGGAGGAGAAGGACAAGGGCATGGACAAAGGGGATATGAAGGACAACAACATCATGCAGTCTATGAGTGGCCACCTTGGGAGCCAAGCTATAGTTCAGGGTCTACTCATATACCTGCATTTCAGCCTCCCATTTTACCGTACTCAGATATTAACAGCTCACCTCTTGACCTTCACAAGAACAAGAGCATAGTGAAGCAACAAGCACATACAAACCACTTGGCATATAGTGTCCAGCTCCATCACAATCTGGAGAAAGCTCAAGTCAACAATTTACACCAAGAGGGATTCAAATGGATATGCATGATTTAGCAAATTCCCTCTTTGGTTATGGTTATCAAAACCCAAATGATGGTGACTCATCTATGTCTGGAAGTGGATGGAAAGATTATTAGTCTTCTATTAAATGTAAGTTACATTTAATATTTTTGCTTTTCTTGTGTTATTATAGTAGTATTGATTCACAATATCTTAAATTTCATGTTTCATGTACTATGAATGCATGTATAATTGATTTTTGATGTAAATATTAGTTCTTTCAATTTATCAGATTTTTTCTCATTTTTCTGTTTCTTCCTAATTTTTTCTGCATTTTTTCCAAAAAAAAACCATTTTATAGACTGGTCGATCCAGGATCAGCCAGACTTCCCTTGGATCCGTCGGATCCTCCGATCCGATCCGATCTAGGATCGGATCGAGCCTGGCTGATCCCGATCCGATTTTGATCCTGCCTTCCATGAGAGGGATGGAGGAGATGTCGATGTCGTATGGAGGTGATCTCCCTTTTCTTTGCACTTATTGGATGTTCCGCACCAAGCGAGGGAAGAACCGATACCTTCACACCGAGCGGAGAAACTTGAAGAACAAATGAGGAGATTTTAAGAGAGAAAGCTTTTTTTCCTTTTTTTCTGGATTTTTTGGAGGGGAAAGCACCCTTTTTCGGAGGGGAGAAGCCAAAAGGGAACCCCCTTGCCCTTAGGAGGTGCAAGCCATACCCAAATTCAATCCAAAATCATACCCAACAAACTACAATACCAGAATATGTCAAATCCAAATATCAAATTTAGCCACAAACCATCAAGGTAGGCTGAACCACATACAAACTCAAATCCAAAACCAAAATCCAAACTCAAACCCTAAGCTTTAGCCAGCAAGCAACAAAGATAGGCTATACTAAATCCAAACACCAAAACCCTCAGCCAGAAAGCCATCAAGGAAGGCTGAGTCAATCCAAAACCTACAAGTCCCACCAGTAGACCGCAAAAGTCGGCTAAACCAAATTCAAATCTCAAATCATAGCCAGAAAACCATCAAGGTAGGCTGTACCAAACTCAAACCCAAAAAAAAGAAAGAATTTTAGCCACAAACCGTCAAGGTAGGCTAAGTAAAATTCAAATTCAAATCCGAACTCCCAAAGCATAGCCAGTGAACCATCAAGGTAGGCTGCATCAAAATCAAAAATTACTAGCCACAAACCACTAAGGTGGGCTAGATCAAACCCAAAACTCCACATCTTTGCCAGAAAACCACAAAGGAGGGCTAAACAAAAACCAAATCCAAAACCAAAACCAAAATTCCAAATACAAATCCATCCAAATTCCATATTTCAGCCAGAAAACCATTAAGGTGGGCCAAAACCAAAACCAAAACCAGACCCAAAACTAAACCTAAATTCAAATCCAAGTCCAAATCCAAATCCAAATCCAGATACAAATCCCAAAGTCCAAGTGCTAGCCAGAAAACCACAAAGGAGGCTGAACTAAATCAAACCCCAAATCCTAAATCCAAATCTAAATGCAATCCAAATTCCATATTTCAGCCATAAACCATCAAGGTGGACTAAATCCAAACACAATCTCAAAACCACACCCCAAATCCAAATTCCATATCTTAGCCAGAAAACCACAAAGGTGGGCTAAACTGATCATGATCCAAATTCAAACCAAAATTCCAATTATAGCCAGCAAACCATATTGATAAACTAAACCATGTCCAAATCCATGTCCGAGTTCAAACCAGTGAACCAAAAAAAATCAGCCACATCAAAACCAAACTCTTATCCCTCCAGCTACCAAAAAAATCAGTCAAATACCCCAAATGCCAAGTCTCAAAAAAAAATAAAGAAAGAAAAAGGGGTTAAAAATAGAGATAGCCCGATGGACTTAAGCATACAATTCATTGTATCCTTAAGGGTAAAAAGATCAAAAAATCCGGCTGAGATGAAAACCCGAAAAAGCACTTCAGGTAAAAATGGATACCCCTCGACGTGAAAACCCGAAAGGGCACGTTGGAAAAAGCTAAAGGGGACCAGTTTCAGTGAAAACCAAAAGAGTGTTGAGGCTGGTAATGTAAAAAAAATCAAATCAAAAAAAAAAAAAAAAGGAGTGACTTGTTCGTCCTCCATTTTATATTCACAAAGTTACAAGCCACTCTGTCACAAATATACAGAGGATGGCAGTTACTATGTACAAATCAGGCAGAAAGCCAAAACAAGAAATCCAGTATACAAATATTATACTGCAAAGCAAAGACAATGAGGCTTCTCCTCTTCAATCGTTCGACTTCCTTGGCCTTGGAAGATACGGACTGGCAAAGCTTGCCTCCACCCCCAGCAAAAGTGACTTCCTCCTCGGATGCCTCAGCAGCCTCTTTGGCCTGTTGATCCAAGGAAGATCTCGCCTCATCAAGTTCACGCTGCAGACTGGCAATCTTCTCCCTCTCTACAGCCATCTTCGATACCCACGTCTTACGGCGTTTATGTGCCTCACTGACACAGGAGTCAAGTTCATCAGCCTCACTAGTCAAAGAGCATATATCGCTCTCCAAAGCCTGGATCCGCTGATCATAAGGAGCCCAGGCCACAGCAGTATGAAAGCGACATACTTCGCCCCAAACTTCTTCAATAGCACCCATCCAGCAATCCCTGGAGAAGTCTATATTGAAGGCAATCGCAGTGTTCTGCTCCAACGCCCGCCTAACAGCTTCAGTTGGCGGGGGATTTTCTGCCTCCATTACGACTCTTATTCTTCCAAGAAGTAAATCAAAAAAGTCATCGCCCACAGGAAGTGGACCCGGCTGGTCTCCTGCCGGCCATTCTATGCCATGTCCGGATAAGACATCTATCTCCAACGGCGGGGATCCGCCATCATTAAGAGGTGGGGAATTGCCTGCCGAAAAATACCAGCAATTAACAAAAGTAGACAATCAGCAAAGAAAAAAACAAAAGAAGTTCAAATAAAAAAGGGAAAAAAGAGAAGGAATGAAATTCATTCTCTCACCTGGCAAGGAATCTCTCTCTTCCACCCCATGGCTCGAGGGCCGAACAAAATCAGGCTGCTCAACATAAGGTCCTTGGAAAGAGAAGGGAAGATCAGCCGGATATGGGTTGAAGCTTCCTCCATCAAATGGCAAAACATGCGGCTCAGGATTATAATCCGTCTGCTGAAGGCCTCCATCATCGCCTGCGGTATCCCCCACTTGGAAGGTGGAATAGACTTGCGGCTCCAAAAAGGGACTCCCTGTGTCCTCCCAGGGAGGAAAAGGAGGATTAGTCGCGCGGTACAAAATATGGGCTCGTTATCCCGCACGAAAAAAGCTGGTCGAAAAAGTGCGGGTCATCTGAACACAAAAAAAAGGAAGGAAAGTCGACATCAAAAATACAGAGGAAATGAAATCAAAGAGTTGTATGTTGGCTCGAAATAAGAAAATCACCTTCAAGGGCTGTTCTCACAATAGGACATTCCCTGACAGGCATTGGGACATAAGCCTCGACGGAAGCAGGAGGATATTGCTCCGCTGAGACCCCCAATTCAGCAAATGTGAAATTGGTGTTCTCACCATCCATCGCCGCTGTCCCAAAAAACGGATAGTGGGGTGGCGATACATCATTCTCAGCCTCTGGCAAAAAGCTCATAGCTGCTTGCGAAGAGCTTCCATGTTCCCCACCATGAAGAAGGGGAGAACCTCCAGGCAAAGGATTATGGTCATCCGAAGCAACTGGATCGGCGCCTTCTTCATCTGTCTCGTCATATGAGGCAGAGGAGTCTACAAAAAAAAAGAATCATCATGAAATGAAGATGATGAGTCGTTAAAAAGAAAAAAAGAAAAAGAAGAAAAAAAAAGCGGGGGGGGGGGGGGGGGGAGTGATGAATCAAAAATTATGAATGACAATGATGAGAGAAGAAAAGAAAAGAAGGGAAAAGAAAATTACTGCCAGATGAGGTGTAGTCAGCCACCTTGCTCTTACCAATTCTCCTGCATCTGGAAGAGGAAGGAGCATCCAAGCGAGCTTCACCGCCCCTGCCTCCAATAATTTCCGGAGCGAGAATGGCTGAAAACCCAAAGTAGATGTGAAAAAAAAGAAAAAGAAAGAAGAATAAGGAAGAAAAGAAAGAAATCAAATCATCAATACCTGCTGGCCTGGATGGAGGTGTCGGCACTATCTGAGCAAGATCGGCCTTGCAGGTTTTGCTTACCTTCTCCATAACATTCTAAATATTTTGGAGTGTCGAAGCATTCTCAAGCCAAGGCAAATATTCCAAAGGCCCGACATGGCCAATGGCATTGATGAGGTGCCTCTCCCAGCGCGCCCATGCCCGATTGCCAACACACTCAGGGGGTAGCCTCACTGATAGAGGGGCGTCAGGAGCATAGCGACAGTCAGACAAAAAGTAACTCCACCAGCAATACTCTGAGAGGTCGTTGTCATTATCTAGAGCCTTCCTCGAAAAGAGTTCTACGGGCTCTAGATGCGACATCACCCCTTGATAGTAATACCTGTCGGTGGCGGGGCGAGCATCCTTTATCGCTCTAGAATTATAATGCCTTGTGTATGAATTCGCCAAACTTGAGAAGTGGTTGTGAGGAAATTCCTCGTCAATGAAGATCGGCATCAAGCTTTTCTTCTTAAAATGAGACTCTTCAGCCTCCCTCAGTTTACGAGGAGATAACCGGAAGATATTACTATGTTCGAACCACCATCGGGCGTAGAAGATATCTATCTGCCCCGTGGCCTCAAGGGCTGGAAGAGTACATACAGTGCCGGTCTCCTCTCGGCAGAAATAATTCCACCAACCAGTAGCAATCAGATGAAGACGGCGACTGTGAGAAAGGCGGGCCGCCAGTGGAAACTCCAGGTTCGGTGGAGTTGATTGATCATAGCTGAATTTCTAGCGAAGCGCGAGGGATAATAAGGCTCCAATATAAGAGTTCTTCCCCCGCGATATACAAGTACACCTGGCCAAATGCAACACAGCCAGTCTTGGTATAAAGACTGGTCGAATTGTCGCAGTGGGGCAGGTGATATATTACCCTACTCGGGTCTCTGGTGCCATATGGTCTAGAACCCCGAGACATGCAACCAAATGAAGGAGGCCCCGCTCTCCGCCCGGAAGAAAGGATAAAGTGGAGCGGGCGTCGATAAGTTGCTCCAACGATTCTCCAGAAGGCCGGTTCCTGAATAAAAAGATCAGTGGAGCCATCGGGAGAGGCAAATCAATAGTCTGGCATAAGTCGGCAACAGAAGATCTGCCCAGGCACTCAAGTAATGAGTGGGCAGCTGCACCTTCTGATCTCGAGGACAGGGATGCGAACTCAAAGACCCCAGCCCATGAAATATACTGACCAAAGCAACAGGAGCAATAGCAAGCTTACAGCCCTCAGCCAGGAGACAGGCGGGATATATCAAGCCCGGCCTAATTGACTCTTCCTTGCCATGCGGGATTGCAAAACTGGATAGCCAATATACCAGATATGCAACAAAATATGTGCGATCTGGCAAATGGCGTGAGTTCCACCCCTCATCTTTTGGAGCATATAAATACCGCCCGCGTTGAGACTTCTTCGACTCCAGTTGCCGGTACTGCTCCAGAGGAAGACCTTCTGTTGCAAAATCATCAAAGAAACAGAATGGCCCGTTATAAAAGTAACGGAGCCAGGCATTTTGGCTCACCCTCATATTATTGGGAGAAGACCGTGGCCCGTCTTTCCTTCCGGTACGAGCCAAATCCTGCCATACCTTCGTCAAGAATCGGAGGCTATAAGGAAGAATATATCGCCCGGAGCCGTCGCTGCGATGACTGTGTAAGTCATTCCGAGTGACTTCTTCATAAGGGCGTCCAGATATCGGCAGGCCAGAAATCCGGTGGAAACTCCATAAATCTATAGAAGTTTCCCCTTCGGCTGTCCCGAAGGTAATCCAACGAGCATTGAAACTCTCCACGAAGGCTTGAAGAATCACCGTATAACAGAGATAATCATACAAGGCCGCCTCCACAGCTTCATAAATTCCAGATAAATTGAGGAGTTCGCCGTAATAGTGCAGAACTCCTATTAGCCATTCCGTGGCCCCATAATGAAAGACATGGGAAGGCGATACTAACCATCTTCCGTACCAACTTGGTATGGTACCATCAGTAATCCTGTTAAGGAGGCAGCGCTTGTCATAGCCGCCAGCAGCATATCGGGAGTCACAAGGCATCAATAATAGACCATCAGTCTGCATCTCGGTCTTGTGGCGACCCTTCAAACTCTAGATCACCAGAGAAATCCTCCATGATCGGGTATAGCAGTCAAGGTCTTGACTAAAACAACCAGATCGGTGACAGAAAGCAGCCGGTTTTGAGCAGCAAAACCCAGAGGGAAACTGGGATAAGAAAAGGTACAAGTGCCAAGGAGGCTATCCCGAGATTTCAGGATAGCTGCCTCCAAATATCGCCTTTCTGCAAGCAGACAAGGGTCGTTGGCAGTCATATGAGGCGGAATAAACCTTTGAATAAAGAGGAACAACTCCTTGTCCAGCGGGAAATGCCTGGGATAGCCCAGCTTTGCTGATATAGATAAATCCCTCTCCGTCGTGTGATGAGTGAGAGATCAACTTTACCATCAGTCGAAAGATCTTCAGTGCAGCCATTGGCAACAATACTATAGCCACTACCCAGCGAGGACATATTATCCCTCGTGACGTAAGGATCCTCCAAGGCAGGCACCAAATCATCCAAGAAAATGATCCCATCGTGAGTGCTCTGGGCATAGTCGTCACGGCTCAAGAACCTTCTTCCGTGAGGCATGATGAAGGCCTGGAAAGGGATAAAGAAATGCAGGGGTAAGAGAAGGAAAGTCAAAGGGCGACAAGTCCAGCTAAGCAACAAATCAAAGTAACAAAACGTCGGTAAAAGGACGTCTCGAAATATGAGGTGGAACCTATACAAGGAATCTACACGGGCCACGTGTCGTCACTTGCAAATTCCGACACGTATCCCGTGGGGGTCATTTGTTGAACCCTAAAAAGTTGTGAGTGTTTCAACATATTGCAAGTGTTTCAACATGCTTCTAACTAGTGCTTGCACAGAGCACACTGTGGTGCAGTAAAGCAGAAAGATCTGCATCTTAAGGTGTCATGCTTCCTATCTCCGATCTACGGCTTGGAATGAAACACTAGGCAAATTGATTAAATAGAAGCAGAATAACAAAAAGGGAATAACTGATGATCTACGTCCATTGTTTTCTTCGGATAAAAGAAAAAACCAAGTCCTGTAAATGTTTTCGCTTACAGAAGTGATAAGTTTCCCAATTTTGAAGCATTAGCAACAAGGATAACAGCTGATATCCACAAAATACTCACCCCAAAGGCTCTGCCGAGCGGTGTATCCGCTAACTCTTTCAGTTCCCTACTATACTGCAATCAATAACACAACACAACGACTTAGAAGAGGGGAAAAAAAACACAGAACCATAGAATACGACGCTTGCACCTAAACACGAAGACGGCAATCATGAAAAGTCAATAAACATAAAAAGGAAACAAGTATCTTTTGTGTGCGCGTGTTGGGGGAGGGAAGGGGGGCACCAACCCTGGGCCAGTTCCGGGTGAAGTCCATCGAGAAGGTCCGGCACCGCCTACCGATGCCAAGCTCGCGGTCGAGCTCGCGCACCCGGTCAGCAGCCGCGCAGGTGGCGGACTCAAGACGGCGGGAGACGGCGAACTGGCGGTCGACCCGCTCGGCGAATTTCCAGGACTCGTAGGCGACCTGCTCGAAAGCGTCGTTGGCGCTCCGCCACGCATCCTTCAGAGCCTCCCCAGACGCTACACGCTTCGCGAAGCCGTCGAAGTCGGCGCGCCGGAAGGCCCGAAGGGGAGCGATGCCGCGGTGGGGGAACGCCGCCGGAGCCCCACGGGGGCGTGGAGCGTGGAGACAGTGGGGAGGCTTGGAGAGGAGGAGGAGGGAGGAGCAGGCGACGTGGGGGCGGTGGTGGTGCCGTGGGAAGCACGCCGCCATTTACGCCGGAGACGGTTCGAGACCGGGAGTGTGGTGGTGAGGAATGCGAACAGCGGCAAATGCCGTGGCCTGCCGCCCGTCAAAATGCGCAAAAGAAAATTTAATAAAATAATCTTATTTTAATAAATATGTAATTAAATATATTTAATTTTAAAAATAATTATAATAAAGAAATGTTAATCTCATGTTTGGACAGTTAAAAAGTTATCCGTCTAAGATCGGCCCTTTTGAGTGATTCAGAGCTCCACTATAAAATCATATTACATATTTTTCACACTCTATATAGTGAATTTATTCCACTTAACAAGATATTTGTTCCATTTACTAAATTATTTGTTCCAGAATGAGTTTGATCCATTTTAGCAAACTATTTGTAAGGTCCTAAATGTTCAGAACTAGCTTGTTTAATATGGTGTTGTACTTTTTAGATTGTTCAGGCATGAACCTCTTAACGGCAATAAATGGTGCCGTTAAGCTAAGTTAATGGCGGGATGTCGTTAACCCCAGGTCAGTGATATTTTTCATTGCCGTTTACTTTTTAGATTTTAAATGATTTCCAAATTTGTTTTGGTTGATGATATAATTGAATGTCATTTACCCTGTTCTTAACGGCATTCTATATTGCCATTAAATTTCTTGCGTTTACAGTTTCCTAAATTGATTTTGACCTCGATTTCTTTGCATAAAGAGTTGGAAAGCCCGAGTGCATTTGGGGCTCTGTTTCCTCTATTGAACACGACCCAAAGCCCTATATATCTGGGTTATTTCGTAAGTAGAGGACCTTTGTTTGGCTAGAGTTTGGGTGAGAGCTTTTGTGGGAGAGTGAAAGAGAGTTTCTTTGGGGGTGGGGGGTGACGAGTTGGAGGTTATTTCGGCATTCTACTGCAAGAGGAAGTTGCTACGGGACGTGAAGAGGTTGTTGAATCGTTAAGGTTGCAGTAAGTGAGACTGTGGTGATCGGATTGGACGTGAAGACTCACCTCTTTTACTTGGTTGAGGAGGACTTCACCAGCAAAATTTGATCTTTGAGGAGGTTTTGTAAAACAAGTAACTTGGGGTTTCCGTTCATTTGCCTATCATGTAGGATTTTATGATTTTTACTTATTTTTGTCTCGTGTCATGGACCCCCATCTTCTGGTTTCTTTTGGTGTCGGTCTGCAAATTCTACAAACAGGAAATTGACCACATGATTCACTGCCATCTATTTTATCTGTTGACGGCAGTCAATGCTGCCGCTAACATCTCTTAACGACAGTACCCTTGTCATTAAGTTCTCTTTATTTCCAAATTTCTCTATTTGATCTGTGATAAAGTTTTTGGGGGTTTTGTCCATAGTTTTGAGTTATGTGGGCCTATCATGGTGAGGTAAGTATTATGGAAGGATGAGTGAACCTATAAATTTTTTGGTTATTTATAGTAATTTCTGTTCACGTGAAAATAAGCATGTTTGAGATAAATTAAATCTTGAAAAATAGATAGATCATGATATGTTGATGTACTATTTTGTTCTGGGATTAGGGTTATTGTGAGCATGTTTCTAGACTATTAGAATCATTTTACTTCTTTTAGTTCTATTTTTAAAAGATAGTGCATAAATTATTTGAAATCTATTTTAAATTAGAAAAATAGTTGTATTGCTCAAAAATTTTAAAACATAGACATATGATGTGTACCATGTAAACAATCTATAATGAAATTTTGAACTTGATCTGATATCGATTTCTACTATTTTCGATTTATGAAGTAATAATGACTATGTTAAGCATGATTTGGCAAAAGGTGATTAAATCAAGTGTTTTAATACCATGTATAGATTCTGTTAAGTATGTTTAAACATTGTTAGACAGTCATATGAACTTCTATAAACTGAAGCATGAGATCATTGCTGAGAATCGTTATAGAGGCATCAAATGCGTAGTGGAAGGAAGTTTAAAAACAAAATGATTCTCAAACACCTTGTTATCGGACCAGGATGATTTTTCGGGGCATGGAAGGTACATGCAATCCATTCAAGGGTGAGACATTCTTACCTAGGGGAGTTCATAAATCTCTTGACGTGTAGAACTTGTCCCACCGGAAGGAAGAAGCTCTCATGAACTCCTCTCTAGCGATATCCACACGGCGGTGACAGGCAATGACACCTCCTCCATGTCGGTGTTCTCTCCTCATGCTCCTCCAAGGTGTGGAAATAGCAGGGCCGCAACAAGAGGAGCAATAATAGTAGGAGCCAAGAGGTTTCACCCTCTTGCTCTCTTCTCTCACATAAGAGAGGCCAAAGGGATGAGAAGGGAAGTAGGAGGGAGGTGAGAGGGCTCAAAACCCCTAGCCCTTCGGATTTTTTGAAGCCCCTCTCCCTCAAATAGAGGGTTTTATCCACCCCCGCACTGTGGGATGTGCATGCCATGTTGTGTACGACCAAATCGGACATTGGACCATACCAGTGTTGACGTCAAAATAGTGTGTCGTCAAGATCATCTTCACGACAAACGACTTTGGTGTTAACATATGTTGACGACAGTCTAACTGTCGTCAACATGAGCGTTAGCATCAGTCGATCTTGCCGTCAATATAAACAACACACTACATTGTCGTCATCCTTGGTGTTAACGGTTGTCGATCATGCCG